>BRDA01021114.1:0-13311 GCA_036984385.1 Crenuchus spilurus
AAGACTGAAAAAACTTAAAGGGCCAGTGACACAGAAGCAAAGACAAGGACAGAACGTGACATTGCCAATGAAAATGTACCTTTGAGAAATTATTTAGTTTAGACTTGGTGTTTAGTTGTTTCCTGAAAGCCTTCGTAACCCACATCGTACTTAAAATCATTCGTAAATCTACAAGTGTGCTGACCCTCTCGTAACTCACTAAGTTGTTCTTGAAGTTCACGTGCAGTTCTGTCTGAAAAACAAGAGGCCGCTGATGTTGAAAAACAACACTCAGCACACACGTGTTTAATACAAACAAGAATTCATGAAAATTTACATTTTCTTTTGAAAGCATAATTGCATCACATAAAGTAGAGTCAGCGTCCTTAGTTCAATACTGTGCATACATGTACTTATTAAGTTTAAATTATTTTCACAAAATAAAAAACTAAGATTGCTTAAAGTACAATATATTATTTATTGATATACATATATAAATTACATAAATGCAGTGTTTTTTTCCCAATGTAACAGTCCTGAATTTCTCGCAAGGGATTAATAAAGTATCTATCTATCTATCTATCTATCTATCTATCTATCTATCTATCTATCTATCTATCTATCTAGAGGTGGCAGGGGGTGTTTTCTGCAGCTGCTGAATGTAACTAATAAAGTAACTTGTAATCTAACTTAGTTACTTTTAAAATCAAGTAATCAATAAAGTAACTAAGTTTTTAAATCAGTAATCAGATTACTTTTTCAATGTAACTGTGCCATCACTGGTTCTCTCATATCACTCCACTGCTATGTTCACTTCACTGGCTTCCTGTAGCTGCTCACATCAGATTCAAAACTCTGATGCTTGCTTACAAAGCAAAAACTGGACCAGCTCATCACTACCTAATGGCAGTGGTCAAGTCTCGAGCTGCACCTTGAATCCTTTGAGCTTCTAGTATGGTTTGGCTTGACCCGTCATCCTTCAAAATATGTGGAAGACTAGCATCGAGACTCTTCTCTGTTCTGGCACCCAGGTGGTGGAACAAACTCCCACTGGCTGTTTAAACAGCAGAGTCCCTCACAATCTTCAGACACAGACTGAAGACCCATCTCTTTGTTGAACACTTCAGCGAGCACTAGTTTAAAACACTTATTGTAATGCATTGTAATGCTCTTATATTTTGTATTATTGTGTATTTTTCCTTTTTTTCTTAAGTGATGGTTTTGTTCTAACAGTGTCTGAAGAGGAGTTTGGACTCTAACCTGTCTGTACTAGCTGAGATAATTCTCTTAATGGACACAGTGCACTTTTGTACATCACTGTATAAAAGCATCTGCTAAATGCTGTAAATGTAAATGTAACAGTGTTAACATTTCAACATCAGTCCATTCAGTCTATTAAAACTATGCTACAAAACAAAACAGGGTTTACTCAAATCCTGAACCAGTTATATATGCCAGACAAATGTAGACAGGAAATGTATTGGATTTAGAGATTGCTACTGGACCTGTTTTTTCACATACACCATCAGCCTTGCGGCTGTTCTCTGCCAGGTGCTATCAGCAATTCTATAAAAAATACAGATAATGCATAGTGTTATTACTAAGAATCAGATTCACTGACCATATCAGATTCTAAAATGTCATGGACCTACTATCTCAAACATCACAGACTTTTGGATTTTTATTAGATAAGTGTTATATTTCACAGCAATAAAATGTGTTAATCAAATAGAATGCACATTAAAAGCCCTGCAAACTAGGGACGCACCAAAATGAACATTGTGGGTCGAAACTGAAACGGAACAAAATGAAACACGGTTCTTCATTTTTATAAATTGTTATAACATTAGTAATTAAACTATTTCTTAAAATATGTACTGTAGTTAGTCAGGAATGAATGTCTGTAGTTTAATAAGTTTGTCATCATTAGGTTTAATAACATGAGTTTAATTGATTATTCTTTTATAATTGTATATAAAACAAAGACAAATGAAACAACTAAACACCAAGTCAAAACAAAATAATTTCTCAAAGGTACATTTTCATTGGCAATGTCACGTTCTGTCCTTGTCTTTGCTTCTGTGTCACTGGCCCTTTAAGTTTTTTCAGTCTTGTCTAGCTCTGCCCCTGATTGTTCCCACCTGATGTTGATTTCCATTTGTGTCTACTTGTATATTCCCTCTGTGTTCCTGTCTTAGTTGCTAGTCTAACTGTTGTCTTGGTATTTCTTGTTCGATTTATGCTTGTGTACATTTTGCTTTCTTTTTTAAAATTTCTTTGATTTTAGTCCTGCATTTGCGTCCTTCACTGAGTAGCATAACAGACAAATTTCAAACTTTTCAGCTTTAGGGCCATGTTATCATGTCACATGGTGATTGAAGTCAAACTTAAAATATTCTGAATATTTTGGTACTAGATATATGGGTATCCAGTTACGTACAAGTTCCTGTGAAGGTGAATTAAAAATATATAAACTGAGAAAATGGGTTAAGCACTAACAATGTGTCGTGGCCTCACATGGCCCCCGTCTACTTCCAGGTGTCCACGTCATGTCTCACACCCCCTGGTCACGTCATGTTATTGTTTTCACTAGCCTCTCGTTCAGGTCTAATCTTGATGTGTATAAAATCCTCCCTAGTGTATTGTGTCTGGTCGCTCATTGAATGTCGATTGTGAATGTTAACCATTGTAGAGTCACGTTGTGTGTGTGTTTAGTGCCCTCGTGCACATTAAATAAAAGTATTCTGTGTGAAGTTCTCCTGCCTTCGGTTTCCAGTGTTTCCAGTGCTGACACAGGTGAAGGTGATGTGCTAATACTGTATTTCATCTTCAGTCTACAACTAAAATGTTTCAGATACTTTGGATGTTCTTCTGAATAGTTGGGAATTTGATACAAATGTTGTGAGATGTTTCAGTGAAACCTGGAATTAAATAATGGATTCAGTAAAGGCAATAGGACACAAACTAAAGCAAAATACCAGACTTTTGAGTTTCTATTACATCACAGTCTTTAAACTGATATTTTAGGAGGCACACTGCTCATCTTAATCAGCTGAAAAACAGGATGGAGCCAAACACATGTCTGATTCAGTGCCATAAGACAAGTGCTGGAGAACAGCCATCAGTGAAGATGATTCATTACCACTTTAGTGTGTTTAGAGTCTGACTGATATGAAGTTTTTGTGGATGATAACAGAACTGATTTTAAGGGGCTGGTTATGCTCATACATGCTCAACAGCATATCAGCACAGTAACAGTAGTGAAGTGTCTGAATAAATGTAGTAGATGATCACAGATGTAAAATTGATAATCTGCTCAATTCAGCTGATTTTTTTACATCATCTGTAGACATTAACTTCAGAGGTTTGGGTTATCATTAGGGCCAGGGTGAGGATTAGAATTTGGATGAACATTAGGGTTAGGATTAGGGACAAGGTGAAGAATGAATTTGGTTTTGGGTAGAAGTTAAGGTTAGGGTTAGGATTAGGGATGGGTTGATGTTAAGGTTAGGGTTAGAATTAGGGTTGGGTTGAAGTTAAGATTAGGTTTAGGCTTGGTTTGAGGTTAAGGTTAGAATTAGGACCAAGATGAAAATTAGGATTAGGCTAAAGTTAACGTTAGCGTTAGGATTAGAATTGGGTTGAAGTTAGGGTTAGGATTAGGTTTGGGTTGAGGTTAAGGGTAAAATTATGGCCATGTGAGAATTAGGTTTAGGTTTTAGGTTAAGATTAGGTTCAGGATTATGGTTGGGTTGAGGTTAAGTTTAGAATTAAGACCAATGTGAAAGTTAAGATTAGGGTTTGGTGTGAGGGTAGGTGAGGCTGAAGGTTATTAGTTTTTTGCTTTGAGGTTATGGTTAGAATTAGGGCCAGGATGAGTATTAGGATTAGGTTTTGGGTTAAAGTTGGGGTTAGGATTAGATTTGGGTTGAGGTTAAATTTAGAATTAGTGCTAAGATTAAATTTAGGATTAGAGAAACATCCCAAAAATGTAATGCAAACCATTATTACATTACACATTTTCAGTATCAGTATCATACAAATTTGGGATATACATCCATCTTTAGTACAAAATTTAAAAAAGCTGTTAACAGTCCTCTCCCAATTAGCATTCACACTTCATCTCTCTCTCTTTTACTCTGCCCTCCATCTCTCCCTCAATCTCTCACTCCATCTCTCACCTTCATCTTTGATCCTTCCTCATGTGAAATGATTTTATGTGAAATCATTACAGTCTGAATAACACTTCAAATCGAAAGTAATCTCTTACAGTGTCTCAGTCTCTCTTCACCTCTCTTTCTCTTTCTCTCTCTCTGTCTCAATCTTTATCTCACTCTGTATCTGTCACAGACTAGTCGATGTAGTTTAGGACATAGAGTAACTTACTGTGAGTAAAATTATTAGCATCAGCAGTTATTTTAATAACTAATATTTTATTTTGTAATGTTATATATGTTATATTTCTAGAACATGATGTTTTTATTTTGAATATCTAGTAATAACTGTTAGATCTACTTGATACCTCCTTTGCACATTGTATTTTAACTGTTTTAATGAAATGAACAGAGTATTCAGGAGCTACATATCCCACCTGTTTTGTCTTTGAATAGCAATAATAACGTGATAATATATACAGAAACAAAATGTTCCCTTGAAATTGTATTTCATCTTCTGGTGCCGTCAAGAGACACAAAGCGGCAGAAAAAGTTAATTTATTCTAATTTGCAGAGGCATTCGCATGCACAGTCACCTTGATCAGGAAATCCCACAGAGTAACATTTAGAAAATGTATATTTTTAAATAAAGCTCACCTTTTCTGGAAACTATGATCACTACAGATGTCATGGCAGGTCTTTGGATGTAAAATTGCTCTTCAGAATATTTCATTTTTTAAAGTTTTTTAACGTTAGAGAGTCAAGAGTTTCCCAAAGTTTGATTAGAAGTTAACATTTTAGATAAAATTGCTTTTTATGAGTTAGAAGTAAAGTGGTATTGTGATCAAATGGCAGTTAACAAGTGTAAAAGAGTGAGGCAGTAAAAGACAGTGAAGGAGTGAGACTAATGGAATGATAGGTGAAGTAGTGAAATTAGAGTAGTGAAAAGTGAGACAATGAAATAAAGAGTAGAGACAGTTAAGGAGTTAGAGTAAAAGAGTAAGACAGTGATGATCTGAAAGATAAATTGAGGGGAGACAATGAAGGAGTAAAAGTTAAGGAATGAGAGAATGAAAGAGAGGCAATGAAGGAGGTAGAGTATAATAATGAGAGTGAAACAGTGAGAAGTGAGAAAGTGATGGTGTGAAAGATAAATTAGGTGAGACAATGAAGGAGAGAGAGTGAAGATAATACAGTCAAATAGTGAGACAGTTAAGGAATGACAGTGAAATAGTGAGACAGTGAAGGAGGGAGAGAATAGTAATGAGATCAAAAGAGTGAGATAGTTGAGATGTGAGACAGTGATGGAGGCAAAGGTAAGCAAGACTTAAAGTGATACTATGAAGGACTGCAACAGTTAAGTAGTGAGAGAAAGAAAGAGTGAGCCAGTGAAGGAGGGAGAGAATAGTAATGAGAGAGTGAAGGAATGATAGTGAAAGAGTGAGGTAGTTAAGGAGTGAGACAATGATATTGTGAAAAATAAATTGAGTGAGACCATTTTGGAGTGCGACTATGAAAAGAGTAAGAATGAAGGTGAGACAGTTAAGAAGCGAGAGAATGAAAGAGTGATACAGTGCAGGAGTGAGGGAGAATATAGTAAAGAGAGAGTGAAGGAGAGAGATTGAAAGACTGAGATAATGAATGAGTGAGCAAGTGATGGTGTGAAAGATAAACTGGGTGAGAATTATGGAGTGAGACAATGAAGGAGTGAGAGTGAAGACAATGAAGGATGGAGAATATAGTAATGAGACTGTAAATGAATGAAGGAGTGAAAGCATAAGTGATAGAGGAGTAAGAGAGTAAAGGAGTGAGAAAGTGAAAGCAAGACAGTAAAGAAACTGAGTGAAACAAGTAAAGAGTGAGTGAAGGAGAGAGTGAATTAGTGAGACAGAGAAGGAATGAAAGAGTAAAGGAAATGGTGAGAAAGTAATGGAGAGAGTGTTGGAAGTGAGAGTGAAAGAGTGAGCTCATGAGAGAGTGAGAGAGTGAAAGCGAGACACTGAAGGATTGAGAGAGAAAATGAGTGAGACATGTAAGTAGTAAGAGTAAAGAAAGAGAGAGAAATTGAGTGAGATGGATAGAGTGACAGTAGAGGAGTGAGTGAGACCCTGAGAGAGTGAAAGTGAGAAACTGAAGGAGTGAGAGAGAAATGAGTAAGACAGCTAAGGAGTAAGAGTATAGGAAGAGTGAGATAAATTGACTGAGGCAGGTAATGAGTAGAGTGAGAGAGTGAAGAGACAAAATATATTCTGTAGTTGCATATAAGCTATGTTGAAAATTTAACTCTGATCTTCTGAATTTGAAGTATCTCGTATAAATGTTGATGCTCTTTATTTTTAGGCCGGCTATGGATGCACGTTCCATTTTCAGTCCACATGCAAGCACATAAACAAACATAAACATCTACAGTGTCCTTTGATGTGCTTTTAGTGCACACAGATACACGCTTATACTCTGAGTGTGCTCCAGACTGATGTATCTGGCATGTGGTTGCAGGAGAAATGCTGAAACTGAATGTTCTGCAGTGAAAACAAGAGTAAAAAGAGGTGGACAGAGTGATGGGAAAGTAGAAAGAGTGGGAATGAAAGAGAGGAAGCCGAGCGGGAACGCTTTCGCTGCTCTTCTGCCTCTTTTCAAGCTGGAGCTGATTGATTTATTATTTAGTGCAATCACAGTTTTGAACATGGTTTAGTGTGCAATTATTTATTGGCATGTTGGATGATTCTCTAAGTGTTTTATGTTAATGCTCACTGCTTTTATCACTGTGCACTGTTTCACAGTTTCTAGCTGTATTAACTCCCCCCACATCCCCCCGGAGCTAATCACCTATGAACTCGACCCTCAATCCGAAACTCGACCCTCAGTCCGAAACCTTTGCACAAAAGAAACAAAAAAAGCTCATTATTCTAAAAGAAAGTAAAAAACATGAAGTTGGTGATGGTGCTGAAATTAAACTTGAAGCAAAGTTTTACATCATACTGTCATCAAAACTCAAAGCTGACTTTATGGATCTTTGTAGTTGTTGTAAATAATGCAACTAAAGTCTAACTGACTTAAAAGCTAAAAAATGGTGCATAAAATCCCTTCAGATTCAGACTTTTACACTCAGAATAAAGGACAATTTTTTGTTGTGAACTGTAGATCAAAGTTTTTATACTTTTAGTAAAAAGTAATTTCTTTGTCTAAAATTCAATTGTGTATTTAACACTAAAAACACTGAAAAATCTGATTTATTTCAAAAATTTAATTCAAATTAAACCTTGCTAAATAAAGCAATAAAATTACTATATAATATATACTTCAAACATACAGTCCTAACAGCGATGAAAATGTGTACATGTGGGCATCATCATGAGTTCACATGTGAAGGCCAGTAATTAGCTTATCGCTGACGTAAACTATTACAAATGAAATATTTCACTAACCACTTAAAGTTTTCAGCTCTTTGTAGAGGTTGTGCTGCTTGTCGGCAAAATGATTAGCCAAGTTACTGCTGTTGCCTTTGTTGTGTCTGCCTCCTGTCTTCATCAGCGATGTAAGCAAAATATGTAATCACTTCACCTCCTTCAGCCATTTTCCATAATTTGCGTATGCGAGAGAACATTTGTGACCCCGCCAGGGAAAACCAGGCCAAAGTTGCTGGGTAACTTAGAGATATCATGTCATTCAGTCTGTCACTCACATTAACAACCAAACTTAAGATAATAATCTCAAATATCTATCGTAGTACATGTTTTTAACAAAAACAAAACTTAAATTCACGAAAACAGTTGTTTTTGTGCAGAAAGCCATTCAGCGAATTTGCTGAATTTTCCCGAAAAAACGTGTTTCTGTGACCCCTCAAATCCTGATGTAAAGCTACCTCTACCACGGAGGTACACAAGCTTGTTGGGTGTCATTCGGCTCCTGAACTACTTCTCTCAATGTGTTTGAGCTCATGTATCCATCCACCAAATGTGACCCAGTCAAGATATCTTCAGCTGATGTAAACAGAACCAGCTTCCTCTTTCAATCTTCATTTCTGGTAGATTTGGGTTTATTTTGATTAACTTTTACACTAGGGGTGTAAAAAATAACCGATTTGAATCAGAAGTCCGGTTTTGACTTAAACGATGTGAAAACATTGGTACATGGACCCCTGAATCGGTCTATTTGTAGCATAAACCGGCCGATGGCCCAGTTAAATAGCTGTCGATAGATTTGGTGTTGCTGATGTGTGCTGCTGGTGCTGAACCCCCCCCCCAAACCCTTCGCCCCCCATCTCGCTGACTAACTCACGATATTCATCACAGTCATGTCTCGTCACAGTCAAGTTAGGTTTTAACACAAAGAATGGAAAACGAGAACAAAACCGTTGCTGTTTGCTAAGAATGCAAAGTCGCATTCAAGTACGGTATTACAACAAACCTCACCACTCATTTGGTGAGATGACATGGTGAAAGTGGCAATGAGGATGATTGGGCATAAGCACTGCTAGCCCAAAGACACGGCAGGACAAAAACACAGAAAAACAGGACTTCTTCCAGCCAAAACTCAAACACAATTCAGCTACAGCCAAAGTAATAACGGCTTCAATAACCCAGTTCATTGTCAAAGACTTAAGACCATATTTTGTGGAATAAGGGCTTTCTACTTGAATTATATTAATAGATTTGAATTCTAATAATCTATTTGAATGCAAGCAAAAACACATTTTTTGTATTAACTTATGTTGAATCAATGATGCAACAGTGGACACGTGGTTCTCCCTCTACGTGATCTCATTGGTTGTAGGTAGTTACTGCTGTTGACAGTCGCCCGATCCACAAAAAAACTGGTTGGCAACTTGAAAACTGGGCTAAAATTGAGTAGTGTGAACTAGGCATAAGCATGCACTAGTTTAAAACCCTTATTGTAATGCATTGCAATGCTCTTATATTGTTTATAATTGTGTATCTTTCCTTTTTTCTAATTATTAGTAATGGTTTTGTTATAACAGTGTCTGAACTGAAGAGTAGTTTGGACTAACCTGTCTGTACTAGCTGAGATAATTATCTTAGTGTAAACAAAGCACTGTTGTTTTTCACTCTGGATAAGAGTGTCTGCCAAATGCTGTAAATGTAAACGTAATCATCTTTCATATCATTCTGTAAGTAGTTCAGTCAAATAATGTAATAGAAATTCATGACCAAGGCAGTTGCTATGGCACCCAAGGCCGTTACTATGGCACCCAAGGCCGTTGCTAGGGGCCCCAAGGCTGTTGCTATGGCACCCAAGGCCTTTGCTATGGCACCCAAGGCCGTTGCTATGGTCCGCAAGGCGGTTGCTATGGCACCCAAGGCAGTTGCTATGGCACCCAAGGCGGTTGCTATGGCACCCAAGGCCGTTGCTATGGGCCTCAAGGCCGTTGTTATGGCACCCAAGGCCGTTGCTATGGGTCCCAAGGCCGTTGCTATGGTTCCCAAGGCCGTTGCTATGGCTTCCAAGGCCGTTGCTAGGGGCCCCAAGGCCATTACTAGGGGCCCCAAGGCCGTTGCTATGGCACCCAAGGCCGTTGCTATGGCACCCAAGGCCGTTGCTAAGGCACCCAAGGCCGTTGCTAAGGCACCCAAGGCCGTTGCTATGGGCCGCAAGGCGGTTGCTATGGCACCCAAGGCGGTTGCTATGGGCCTCATGGCGGTTGCTATGGGCCTCAAGGCGGTTGCTATGGCACCCAAGGCAGTTGCTATGGCACCCAAGGCAGTTGCTATGGCACCCAAGGCGGTTGCTATGGGCCTCAAGGCGGTTGCTATAGGCCTCAAGGAGGTTGCTATGGCACCCAAAACGGTTGCTATGGGACCCAAGGCGGTTGCTATGGGCCCCAAGGCGGTTGCTATGGGCCTCAAGGCGGTTGCTATGTGCCTCAAGGCGGTTGCTATAGAAAAGTGTATTTCCTGAAGGAAACGCGGGATATTGCGCATTGCTAACATGGCCCACAAGCTAAGGTATCCCAGTTGGTTTGTAAGGTGATGTTTTGGTATTTGTGGTGGTTTCTATGGCACCCAAGGTGGTTGCTATTGATCCCAAGGCAGTTGCTATGGCACCCAAGGCCGTTGCTATGGCACCCAAGGCCGTTGCTAGGGTTCCCAAGGCCGTTGCTATGGCACCCAAGGCCGTTGCTATGGCACCCAAGGCCGTTGCTATGGGCCCCAAGGCGGTTGCTATGGGCCTCAAGGCGGTTGCTATGTGCCTCAAGGCGGTTGCTATGGGCCTCAAGGCGGTTGCTATGGCACCCAAGGCGGTTGCTATGGCATGCAAGGCGGTTGCTAAGGCACCCAAGGCGGTTGCTTTGGACCTCAAGGCGGTTGCTATGGGCCTCAAGGTGGTTGCTATGTGCCTCAAGGTGGTTGTTATGGCACCCAAGGCGGTTGCTATGGGACCTAAGGCGGTTGCCATGTCTCTATGTGAAAATGAATGGGAAGAACGAGGGATGAAAATATGACAAAAAGAGAAGTGCGGGTCAGTATGGCCCTGCACTAGAGCTCTGTTATCTGTCCTGGTGGAGTACATGAATGTTGGTGGCTGTTGGGACACAGAAACTCTGTGGCTTGAGTGTATGCGAAAATGAATGGAAGTCAATGGGAGGAACGAGGGAAGAGAAGATGACAAAAAAAGGAGTGCGGGTCAGTATGGCTCTGGACTAGAGCTCTGTTACCTGCCATGATGTAGTATATCAATTTTGGTTGTTGTCGCGCAAATGGAAGCCTGGAATTTGGTATGGCCAAAAATGAATGGAGGTCAATGGGACGAAAAAAAGGATGGCAATAAAACGACAAATAAACGAGTGCGGGTCAAAACAACAGTGAATTTGTGCTCACGGCCCTGCCCTGATATAGTGTATCCGAAACGGTGCAAGTCGGTCAAGCAGAAGTACAGTATATGAGTATGCATTTTTGCTCCCCATTCATTTTCTATGGGAAAAAAATCCCAGATTAAGCAAGTTTTTAGGAAAACCGCAAATCCGATCAAAATTCTGTATACGAGCCCGGATCAGACAATCAGACCGAACAATCTGGAGTTGGAACGGTGTTGATATCTCAAAAACTGCGGGACAAGAAGCGCGTCAAAAATCCGGCGGAAGAAGAAGAAGAAGAATATATGAAAAACGAATAACAGTATATTGCGCATTGCAAAGCAATGTAAATTATGTAAATTGGCCTTTTACCAAACATTCACTTTAAGCTATAAAAGTGTTTTTGTTTTGATAAATGGTGAAGTGCAGAGAGGGCAGAAGCAGTGCTCTCTTTTGGAAGTAGTAGAGAGAAGAGCGTTCACACACACATGCACGCACGCACGCACACACACACACACACACACACACACACACACACACACACACACACACTGCCATGCCCTGCTGCAGCTTTTTCTGCAGTGCAGCCCTGATGGACACTTTCTATTAGCTGCTCTAGCAGCTGAGAAACAGGGGAGTGTGTGTGTGTGTGTGTGCATGTGTTTGTCAGAGCTCAGCCACTCTCAGCATGTCAAGAACTACTGCAATCACCAGTGACAGAACACTTTACCACAAGAGAAGTAAGTGTGTGTGTATGTGTGTGTTTCAGAGAGAGAGAGATGAACAGAGATATACACAGAGAGAGAGAAAGAGACACACAGTTTTTGGAGTGAGAGAAATATAATTATGGAGAGAGAGACGCACACAGAGTTATGGAGAGAGAGACACACACAGAGTAATGATGAGAGAGAGACACATAGAGAGAGAGTTATAGTGAGAGAAAGACACATTAATAGCGAGAGAGAGACACACAGGGTTTTGGTGAGAAAGAGACACACAGAGTTATAGAGTGATACACATAGTTATGGAGAGAGAGATTGAGAGTCACAGAGATGCAGAGAGAGACAGATATATGGATAGAGAAAGTTGTGGAGAGATAGAAAGAGATGGATATGCAGAGAGAAATACAGAGGTTGAGTGTCATGGAGAGAGACAGATAATGTATAAAGTGAGAGAGGTGGAAAAGGGCAAGAAAGAGTGATAAAAAGATCCAGAGAAAGATAGAAGGAGAAAGAGAGAGTTAAATACAGAGAGAGATGAAGCGTGTGGAGTGTATTAGAGAAACAGAAAAGGTGAGGATTGATTTGTTGATTAGTGAGGAGAGAGAAAGCTTTAGCATTAAAAGAAAGTTGAAGAGTGGTGAAGCTGAGAGAGATCAGAGGACTATTAGGAAAGAAAAGCAGAGAGTAAAAAAGAAAGAGCGAGAGAGAAAGAGAGAGCGAGAGCTATTGATTCTGCTGATTAGATTTCAGTGAGTCAGAGCACGGATTTAAGTCCAATAATCAATCATTGAGCTTTTGTTCAAGTAAGATTCTGACATTTGGCTAATTACATTTATTTATTTGTATTTATATCCCAGAGATGAGGAATTCTGTTTTCTGATTGGCTGACAGGTGTGTATTAATTCTATGTAGCTGAACTCTGATCCAGTAAAGAAAAGTTTAATCACTGTTCTATATCAGTCCTCTGAAAACCTTTAATGATAACTGTAATAATCATAGTAAATATTCATTGATTGTTAACCTACAACAACAGTAGATTTACTGGCTTCCTGTAGATTCAAAACCGTGATGCTCACCTACAAAGTAAAAAATGGACTAGCCTGATGGCAATGGTCAAGTCTCTAGCCTAGTGCTGGGCAATAAAACAATATACATTTTTTTCACAATAATTTTTCTCTCGATGACAATGATAAGTCGGGACAATAGAATTCGATAAGCATTAACGTTCGTTTCCATTTCACGTCTAAGCAGCTTGACAGTGAGTTCAGAAGTCTAATACTCAGACCCGGCGGCATGGGCGGGCATTGGGGGACAGTGCCCCCCCACAGAGTGAGCCGTGCCCCCCCTGACTGGACTGGAAGCTGTTTATATGTTTTGTTTTTTGTTTTTTCCCTCGGCGTGGCCATCTTTCTATTTTTTATTATATATTCTATTCAACTAATCAGTGAAGGCAAGGCAAGGTTCTAGCCAACTCCAGTTAGAGGGGGGCGGGTCACTGACTTTAATGTTCATAGTACAGAAACGACTACGCTCACTGTTGTTCGTGTGGCATGGATATTTGAAGTTATTTCCAATCAAATAAAAGGACAAGTGACACCGGCGTAAACGAGAGCGGACAGGAAGCAGCACCATGCATTTCATTTGG
>BRDA01021123.1:0-10000 GCA_036984385.1 Crenuchus spilurus
AGTTGAGAGGTGTAAGAAGCTTGTTGATGGTTATAGGAAGCGTTTGATTTCAGTTATTTTTTTCCAAAGGGTGTGCAACCAAATATTAAGTTGAGAGTGCCAATAATTTTGTCCGGCCCATTTTTGGAGTTTTGTGTGAAATTATGTCAAATTTGCCTTTTTTTTCCAGTTTTTTGTGTTGTTCCATTACACACAAAGGAAATAAACATGTGTATAACAAAACATGTGTAATTGCAATAATTTTCTGGGAAAAATACTACATTTTCATTCAGAGGTGCCAACACTTTCAGCCATGACTGTATGTAGTGTAAATACTTTTTTGATGTTTGTTTTTATAATTATTGTTTACATAACGATACCTTTGTGGCTTAATAATGAAGAAATGTACCGTATGTAAATCTGTGGTTCAGTTTTTGACTGGCCAAGCCTATTTGACGCAGACACGAGGGCGGAGTCAACTAAGTGCTACTTAGGGACTCATTCGTAAGTTTGGAAGATAAGAAGGCTTTTGGGAAACCGTCGGAAAAATTGCGTTCTTAAAGTTACATCGTTCTTAAAGTTGTTCATAAATCGCTAAGTTCAATCGCTTTTGGGAAAAGCACCCCAGTTTAATTTCTACTGCAACAAACGGCATACGCCCTGCTTGTTACACATCACTGCTGTTTATTCAATGTGTATGATGTGTTTTACAATGCATAATTAACAATTCAGTTTGACGAATTGATTAACCTTTAAGTAAAAAATATTATTATTATTATTATTATTATTATTATTATTATTATTATTATTATTATTATTATTATTATTATTATTTAACATTATTACAATAACAGACATTATTGTCTATATTTTGTTTTGATTCTACAAAACATTGATCCTTTTTATGGTCGCGTCACTGCAGCGTTCGTTGAAGCACAAAAATAAACTTATTTAGAATATTATTAGAAATAATCATGCCATTCGACCATAACGCTTCATGGTGTGCAAATACACCAGGATATTACCCAAATGTAGATTTTTGTACCATTGACATATTTTTCTTTATTCACGCATTTATGCATCTGCGCTGCTCTGCTGCTTTGCACTTTCGCTATTTCGCAGCTTTACTCAAGAGTCATGCTGCCCGCTGCTCCCTCTACTCTATGGCTTGTGGTGCCTCATAGCGCTAGTGCAGTCTAAGCTCTGTTTAAATGGGGCTGACATCCCTGTAGCGGCTGGCTTTCTTTTGTGCAGCTGTTTTCTCCACCGCGCTGGAAGTTGCATATTTGGCTGTGAAGCTATTGCTGTTAGACAACTACCATCTTAAGTGGTTATTAAATTGCTTGTTTTCAGGATTTTCAAACAAGCCCAATTTGGCGTGAAAACCGCGAACTTGGTAACTCTGCTGTGACGAGATGTGACTTTGACGAATATTGCGACAGAGAGAATCAGAGAGAAAGAGAGAGAGACAGAGAGAGAGAGAGAGAGAGCGGCAGCAGAGCACATCAGCAACACCAAACCGATTGACAGCTGTTTAATCTGGCCATCGGCCGGTTTATGCTACAAATAGACCAATTCAGGGGTCCATGTACTGATGTGTTCACATTGTTTAAGTCAAAACCGGACTTCCGATTCAAATGGGTTATTTTTTACACCTCTACTTTTTACATTTCATTTGTAAATCAGCTCCTAGAGTCTGAGAGACAGTCCAAGCTGTCTGAAGTCCAGTGTGTAGTTTCTACAGTCTGTGATAGTTTGAGCTGCTGCTGTGGGTCCACTGTGTTTAGTCCAAAGTCAACACCTACCAGGAGATTTTACAGCACTTCATGCTTCCATCTGCTGACAAGCTTTATGGAGATGCCCAGCAGCTGCCCACAGTGCCATCACTACTACTGACCATCATATGACTGTGCCTGATTGTAGATATAAGACAGACTGAAATCTGTCACTTTAAAATAATAATAAATCTGATTTTATGATTCAGATGCAGCAGACGCTGATGGAGCAGGGCATTGCAGAGGGCAGCACAATGGCATGGAGGCAGCAATCAGATGGAGCGGTGTTTAACAAGTATCAGGATGCTGATGAAAGCACCACAGAGGCATGTGACCTCTAATTCTGTCACAACTTCACTACTTCACTTAAGACACTTTACAGCTTTCTGATCTGCACTGCTATACAAGACCAGCACCTGCTGATAAATAAAGACAAAACTGATGACCTCATAATTACATCACTTTATAAACCCACAAACCCAGCAGCCTCCTGCCACAGCTGTGCTTAGGCTAACAGAAAATAAATATGTTTGTACTGACATTATTATTATTATTATTATTATTATTATTATTATTATTATTATTATTATTATTATTGAACAAAATCTGCTTCCAGATGTTCTCCTTGATTCTCCACAATCATCACATGAATGTAATAAATGACTATGATTAACATAATGAAGTACTGAGTGGCTGATATGATAATCAATCATTAATAACTGATAGTGATACTGATATGTTAATAACTGATTAATAATAATAATAAAACAAACATTAATAAATAGTTTTAATGTAAATGTAATATACCGTTAATGTACTGTTCATCTGGCCATCAGGAGCCTTTACAGGAGAGCAGCCAGCAGAGGATGGTTAAGATATTAAATTCCAGACTTTTACAAGTGACATATAGATTTAGTCCAGTTCTAATGAGCATAAGCTGTTCACACAGTGCAATGAATGACGGGCCAGAACTGGGTCAGTTCTGGCTGCAGGAAGCTGTACATGTTTTAAAAATGACATTTATGTACTTTAGATAAATAAAAAATTTATAAGTTAATACACATGAATTCTGAGAAGCTAGTAAAATGATGTTCATATTTATAAAATTATTATTTTAATATGTGTTATTTAAGGGTGTAATTTTGTTGTTATGTTTATTAATACTGCTTGGGTATATAAAGTAGATCAAACTGAATCAAAAATATATTTCTGCCCAGTTCTGACCCATCATTCATCGTAGCATGTGTGCCAGATCACCAAATGTCAGATATGTTCTCAGTCATTTAACTGAAAATCTCAGATATTTGATTTGTTTTAAGTGATTTTATTAGGATCTCACTAAACTGGCAGATGATTTAAGACAAGCAAAATTATTTACAAATATATTGAGATCAATTATCTAATAATAATCTTACAATATGGTTGTTCACTTAGGGCACAAAACAGGCATGGACCACCACTGCTTTTAGTCTCTTTACAGCTGAGTTATATACTGTACTGCAGCTTTATGTTAATCTCCTGTGGCTTTAATGAGTGCTGACATTCACTGCAGTGCTCAAGTAGACCTAAAGGAGGTGCTAGAGGAGTAACAATCCCAGCACATGATGACTGTGTACTTGTAAATAACACAAACAGACCCACAGATTAATGACAGTATCTTGCTGAAGTATCTGTTGGTCAATGGAGTCACTTTAGTTTTCCTACTAAAGACCTCCTGACCAGCTTAGAAATGATTTTACTTAGTAAAGACAACTTAAATGTCACATTTGAGAATGTTGTAGCCATATTATAAGATTATGTCATGTAAAACTAGACACTGTGTTCATTTTAAATCCCTTTATTAGCTAAATTCTCTCAATATACTATCAGATATGTTTACATATTTAAAGCACTGAAAAAAACATCTGTCACTATACTGAGTCACTTTTACCTAATAAAAGTAATTAAAACAAGTAAAATATGTAGAATTTTTAGTTCTACAATCTTATAATAAGCTAACAATAATCTTGAAATGAGTAATATTAGATATTTAGATTAAGATGCCTCACTGTAAGTACAGTGATGCTCCTGAAACAGTACGAGTTTGAGGGAATGTCTTTAGGAGGATGCACTGCACCATTAAACACAGCAGGTTTTGTGTTTATGTAGCTAAAAATGACACTTAAACCTTCCCTGATGCTTATAATATCTTTAAAACAAAACTTGTTTAGCATTTAAAACTACATTAAAGTAAAAAAAATTTAAAACTGGTAAAGCTGTGTAAATCTTTGTGTTTGTAAAATGCTTTTTTATACTCAGTCATGTGGTAAATTGCTCCTCTAGCTGTTGTTGATTAGTATCACTTACTTTTCTAGCCTTTTGTTGTCTGTCCCAACCTTTTCTGAGATGTGCTGCTGAAAGTAAGTTCTAAATGAGTTAATACTTGTAAATAAAAGGTCAACTGTCTGACTTTCTGGTGTGCTCTGTGTCTATAGTAAGTAAAACGTGGCTAAGTGTGTAAATCAGTGTATTGTGTTATTTGTTGTTACAAAAAATGATGGTCATGATCAGACTGGATCACCTGTCAGGTACTGAGAGTGTGTACTGAACTGGACTCACTACATTAACACTATAGCTCAGCTCACTAGTGTCACTCAGTCAATTTAATTACTTTTTAATTCAAATTACGGGGGCACGGTGGCTTAGTGGTTAGCACGTTCGCCTCTCAGCGCTGGGGTCTTGGGTTCGATTCCCCATCTGAGCGGAGTTTCCATGTTCTCCCCGTGTCTGCGTGGGTTTCCTCCGGGGTCTCCGGTTTCCTCCCACAGTCCAAAAACATGGAGGTCAGGTGAATTGGGTACTCTAAAAATTGTCCGTAGGTGTGTCTGTGTGTGTGTGTGTGTGTCACCCAGCGATGGACTGGCGCCCTGTCCTGGGCTTAGTTGAATAGTGTACTGCCCTGCCCTGCGCCCAGTGAGGGGGTAGGGGACTATCCGCGACCCTAATAAGGATTGAGCGGGTGTGATAATGAATGAAAAAATGAATGAATAATTCAAATTACACTTTAATTGCACTTTTATTTTAAATTATATTTTAGGTTTTTATTATTAGTATCAGAACTTTATTTTAATTTATTTTTATTTCTTTTATTTTTATTTAAGTCATTTTAATTAACTGTCCTTTCTATTAACTTTTACATTTTTGTTACTTTAAAGTGACTTTATTTACTGAAACACCAGCATTTGATTAGTTCTATAATTGATATTGTTTTAATGTATTTCTATTATTTTATGCTTATTTAAGCTATGTTTATGATTATTAAATATGCTTATGTTATTTTAACTCTGTATCAGGTCTCTGTGTTTTTATTTGATGGTTGTGTGCAGAGCTGGACTCCAGTCTGTAAGTACAGAAGTGCAGATGGAGAGGCAGTGAGTAATGTCAGGGTGAGTCATTTAGTGCTAATTTAAAGGGTTAAAGTCAGGCAGATCAGTAACTATTTACATGCTGTTTGATTCTGTTTGATTAAAGAGTCGTATGGAAAGTCAGAATGTAAATCTCTGTCAGCCTGGTCAGATTATTGTTCCAGAACATTTGTCTTTGTAATTAAAGAGGCTGAATATTTTGCAAAAGGACATGTGGTCTGGTGATGATAAATAGCCTGTTGAGAGATGAGAGCTTATCTGTGAAACACATGAGGATCCAACAAGTCTTCAGCCTCCTCCATACCGCAGGTACATCTCAGCTTAAAATCAGCTTTTACTGTCAGAAAGTGCTTTTAGTCCTTTAAAGCACAGCACTAGTGGAGCTAAAGTTCAGCGTTTATATTTATGACATATTTCAGACTTTTTGTGTTTGAATGTTGATCAGTTTGACTCATAAACAATTTCAGCCTGTCAGTCAAACTCTGAGTAAATAACTATATCTGTATCACTACTCACACCTGTCTTATCTGGACTAAGGAGAACCAGAACCAGAACTGGACTGTTAATCAGAATGCTGCAGTACTGACACATTTCATTATATTTTCAGTGTTCAAGTCCAACAGCACATCGATGGACCTGAGACTGTCTCACCTCCTGTTTGTCACAGGTAGAGCTTTATAATCATCATTTACACTCGTTTATTATTTACAGCTGATATAAAGAGTCTGCACAGGAAGTACAAAGCAAATAAATAAACAACAGCTGTTATCAGAACCAAACCTGTGTTCTTTTAACCAACGTGCACAGATCAACCATATCATTAAAACCAGTGTCTATACTCAGTGACTGTGTACATGCACTACGTACATCTGTTTCTCTGTGTACTTTGTTTAATGGTCAGGGCAGTGGATCGTTCTCAGCAACACTGACGTTGTGAGGGGACACACAGCAAGTTATTGTCTTCACCAATAAGGTCAAACAGACAGTGAGAGGACTAATACACCACCACCACATCAATGTCACTGAGAATGATCCATCACCCAAATAACACCTGAGAAGGTCCTGACGTTAAGTACACAGAGAGACAGATGGATGTACATGGTCAGTGGAGCTACAATAAACAATGATGGTTTTAATGTTATGATCATTGTACATACCAGGAAACTTCACAATGAACACGTGAAGAGAAACAAGTCAGCAGTGCTTCTCACAGGTTTTGTTAGGAAAGTATCTGGTTTATAGTCTGTAAGAGAGGGTGGACAACAGACAGAGCTGATTATTTTAGACTTCAGAGGCTCGTAACGGATCTGTTCATTTTATTGTTCCAGTGATATCAACAGGACTTCTTCCAATCCAATCCGTCACCCGTCATTATCACCTGGTCCAAGATCTGAAGACCTGGACTGAAGCTCAGGCTTACTGCAGACTCCACTTTCATGACTTGGCCACAGTTGTAAACATGAGTGATCTGGCCATGCTGCTGACAGAAGCGCAGAAGTATAACTTCACGTCTGAGGCTTGGGTTGGACTGTACAATGACGGCTGGCGCATGTCCTATAACGACACCCCGCTGGGAACCTATCAGAACTGGGCCGCTTCAGAGCCAGACAACATTAACAGTGATGAGGAATGTGCCACAGTCAATTACTTAGGACAGTGGCAGGATGAGTCCTGCGGGGAGGAGAAGTACTGCATATGCTACAATGGTAAGAACAAAACTATATACTGTACATCTCATTCCTAATATCATCACTCCTGAACCAGAGACAACATCATCCACTGTGTTTAGTCCAAAGTCAACACCTACCAGGAGATTTTAGAGCACTTCATGCTTCCATCTGCTGGCAAGATTTATGGAGATGCCCAGCAGCTGCCCACAGTGCCAACACTACTACTGAGCATCATATTACTGTGACTGATTGGTCACACTGATCAACATTATGTCATGCTCCTTGTTGCCTCATGTTACCCAGCCAGTTTCCCCTTATATGATTGTCTTGTCACGTGTCTGCCCTGTCTCGTCAAGTTCATGTATTCCAATCCTTGTGTGCCTTGTGTTTGTCAGTCATTCTGTGTGTTTACTGAGCAGTCTGTCAATACGTCGGTCTGTGTTTTGAAAGTAAAGTTATATATTAGTTTAAAGCCTTTGTGCTTGTTTTGTTTCTTTTTGTTGGAAATCCCACTGCCTCCCCGTCTCCTCGTGCCTGCACCACAGCTCGTTACACATTAACACAAAAGGCTTAAATATGTCACTTTATGACGCTTAGCTTTTTGAGTTACAATATGAACACACATGTTGATGTATGAACACTATATATGTAGTCAATCTCATGTTACACTATACAGACAAAAGTATTGGGACCCGCGCTGTTCAATAAGAGTCTCTACTGTTTAGGGAAGGTTTTCTGCTAGATTGATACCAAAAGTAGCTTCACAATGCTTCACAATGCTGTGCCCTGTAACCCAGGCCTAGCATTAGACATGGTGCCAACAGGCTCATGTTAAGTCCTATTTCATTGGCAGTACTTCTTTACAGGGACTAGATTAGCTGTGTTCACTCTCAGGAGTGTCCACAAACCTTTGGTCATACAGTGTATCTAAGGTTTATGGGGGTATTTAGCTGTAATCTAGACTCAGTCACTGGACTTCACTGAACCTGTCTGCACTCTTACAGGTATGGTCGCTGCCATTCCAAAGATGGTCCTGATCTCAGACGTTCAGAGGACGTGGCAGGAGGCTCAGATGTACTGTAGAGAACATTACATAGACCTGGCCGCCTCACAGGATGCCGTTGACAATGCAGCTCTTCAGGCTAATGTGTTCAGCGGGGCAGTCTGGATGGGCTTGTACAGAGACTCGTGGAAGTGGTCCGACAACACCACAGCTTCTAACATCATGTGGGCTTCGTCACAGACCAGTAGCACTGCAGGAGATGAGAACTGTGGTTTCCTGGTTGATGGTTCAGCTGGTAGTGTGCATTCTACATCAGCTAGCACTGCAGCTGGTACTAAAGCTACGTCTGGTGGTTTATTTTCTGGGGTGCTTGGTGGTGTTGCTGGTTTACTCAGTGGTTTATTTGGTCGTTCGTCCAGCAGTTCATCCACCAGCTCGACTGGAGTGTTTGACGACGACACCTGTTCAGCCCAGCACGCTTTCTTCTGCCAGTCAAGTGAGTTCAACCTCTTTTAACTTTAGCACTTACTGCACTTATCTGTCTGTTTGTCTGTCTGTCTGTCTCACTGTCTGTCTGTCTGCCTGACTGTCTCACTGTTTGTCTGTCTCTCTGTGTGTGTCTGTCTGTCTCACTGCCTGTCTCACTGTCTGTATGTCTCTCGGTCTGTCTGTCTGAATGTCTGTCTGTCTATGACTGTCTGGCAGTCTCACTGTCTGTATGACTGTGTGTCTGTCTGTCTGTCTGTCTGTCTGTCTCACTGTCTGTATGTCTGTCTGTCTGTATGACTGTCTGTCTGTCTCACTGTCTGGATGACTGTGTGTCTGACTGTGTGTCTCACTGTCTCACTTTCTCTCTGTCTGTTTTGATTTAGTTCAGAAGGAAAAACTGATTGTGAGACTGATGGTCCAGTCCAGTGAAGATGTGATGAGTTCTGCAGTGCAGGCAGTCTTATTGGAGAAGGTGAGGAGTCCACTCTCATTCATTACATTAAAACTCATTTAACTAAAGCATTTGTGATTAATAATAATCTGTTACAAATGAGAAATATTTGCAACACCTCATTATAAAAATGAGAAACATGTTCTACTACAACTGAGGCTGTCACAATTAATCACCTGATCACAGTTATAGTTGATAATCATTCATTTTGATCATCATAGTAATTTTAGATTATGTGCTTAACACATCACACATACACACATTATTTTAGATAATCAAGAAAAAATTATATTATTAATGATAATACATAATGTCTGATCACTTTAATCAATGTAGATAATTGTGATTGTGGTTGTTTGGGTGTGACAGTGTATTAGTATTGTGGTTACCTTTGAAGGGTCCAAAACGTTTGCACACAATTCATTCCTATGGGAAATAAATCAGAAACATTTGTTACTGCACTGTGCATCCAATCAGAGAGCAGAATACAAGCAGATATCACACAATCAGGAAAGCCATGTGTAATCATCATCATCATCATCATCATCATCATCATCATTTTGTTCTTCAGATGCAGGAGACACTAGAGGAGCAGGGCTTGGCTGAGGGAAACACACTGAGTTGGAGACAACAGTCAGATGGGACTGTATTTTACAAATCCTTGACATAAAACACCCGATTTCTACTGATCACACTAACAGATCTACATTATTATACATAATATTATTATTTCCCTTATTAACCCTATTATTCATATTATTACAGTGACACACAAGCTGCTGTCTACACATCTTCAGCAAGTAGTTACACTAAAGCATTAGAATCTATTTTAAAAGTTCATTTGTGTTCATAATTGAAAACAGTAAAAAGTCATATTTTATAGTTATTACACATAAAGTGACACATTTAAGTTTTTTATGTTAAACATTTTTTTATGTTTTAATCAAATATAATAATAATCTGAGATACTGATGGGTCACACTGATCAACATTAGAACAACAATCAGGTTCAAATACTTGTGCATATGTGAAACAACTTTAAAATATATGACTTTAAAATTTAACAAGAACAAAAATACTATTTTTTCCCACTGTACTACATCTGACTTTTGATATTCTTTTCTTACTCTGAGTCATGTGACTGTACTGGAATCATTTGATTGATCATGTGACCCCTTTAAAAATAAATGACTTAAGAATTGCCACCTGGCTCAGTATGGGGCACTCTG
>BRDA01021123.1:12500-17500 GCA_036984385.1 Crenuchus spilurus
GGCTGGTGCAGCTCAAGTGTCTCCTTAATCTGAAATCATGTGCTTGTCAAATTAAGACTCTCCATCTCTTTCCTTCCGTTAGCCTCTGTCTGTGGGAACCTCCATGTGTCTGGATTAACAGGGACGGTCACCTTTCATCATTAATGCTACACAGAGATTGATCTGGACTGTGACTCTTACTTACATCTAACACCAAAGAAAAGAAAGGTCATCACACACGTCACATCATGGAGATGGACAGGTCTGCGGGTTGCCACCTTGGCCTGGCTCTGGCTGGGCTGATGCTCATGTCCCCCCTGGTGGTCAGGAGCCAAAATGATACTGAGCCCATTGTTCTGGAGGGGAAATGTCTGGTGGTGTGTGACTCCACTCCCACCACAGAGCCCACCAGTAATGCTCTAGGCATGTCTGTGCGCTCTGGGACTGGCCGAGTGGCCTTTTCTGCCATCAGAAGCACCAACCACGAACCATCAGAGATGAGCAACCGGACAATGACCATCTATTTCGACCAGGTCAGTGATGGAGGGGGGGGGGGGGTCAATAAAGTGTGGATGAAGATATTAAGGGGATGGGATAGATGGATCTATGGATGAATAGATGGATGAAACAAGTATGAGAATTGCTGTATGTACTGAAGAGATTAGTGTGTAGATGAATGGATGGATGGATGGATGAGGTAATAAGCTGTGTAATAAATTAGTAGAAACTTAAAAATGAACAATGAACAGCAGATGTGAGTTAATCTCAGATCTTCACATCTCTGTCTTAAATGTAAGGTCCTGGTAAATGTTGGCAGTCATTTTGACCCTGCAAGGAGCATCTTTCTGGCACCCAGGAAAGGAGTTTACAGCTTCAGCTTCCATGTGGTCAAAGTTTACAACAGACAGACAATACAGGTAAGTTCTAAAGCTCTACAGCGAGTATTTACTTAATCCCTGAAAAAAGGATTGCCCAGAAAAGTTGGCACACAAACTAGTGAACACACACTAGCGAGTAGTGAACACACTTGATCAGAATTGTGGGCAGTCTTTTCCAGTGACCACACTTGTGCAGAGAGGTGGGCACACATACTATAGTGAACACACACTAGGGGGCAGTGAGCACACCTGCCCAGAGTTGTGGGAAGCCCTATCCACAGGGCCCAGGGAGTAGTTAGGGATTAGGTCCCTTGGTCATGGGCAATTCAGTCATGTCTTGTCCTGTTCATGGCATTGAACCAACAACCTCCTGGTAACAAGGCCGGGTCCTGAACCTGGAGGGAGCGGTGGACAATGAAAGTGCAGTTGACCAAAAGTTTGGGTTGGTTGATCTGACCTGCAGCTGTTCTTTTAACACTTCTCTGTCTATCTCACTGTAGGTAAGTCTGGTGTTGAATGGTTGGCCAGTGATATCAGCGTTTGCAGGGGACCAAGATGTGACTCGGGAGGCAGCGACCAACGCAGGGTTGGTTACTATGGAGAGAGGCGACAAGGCCTACCTCAAACTTGAGCGAGGAAACTTGATGGGCGGCTGGAAGTACTCCACTTTCTCTGGGTTTCTTGTTTTCCCTTTATAGAGAGTACTATGGGAAGGAGAACTGCTTTGCAACTGGCAACTATATCCTTCGATAGGCACCTACAACTGGTCTCCCATCTAAAGGAAGTCTGTCTAAACTCTTAATATACTTACATTTCTACATGTCTTGTGCTGGTGGTTCATCACATTCGTACAACTTGCATGGCTTCTTCCTAAATGCCACTGGACCCAAATCACGAAGACACAAACTGGTGACATAACCCAATATCTGATGTGGCCATTTTATTAAGATCAAAGAGCAAATGGACACAGGTGGATACGTGGCCACAGACTAGATTCTATTTATTATCACTAGCGCCATCTGTTAAGCTGGCAAACCAGGTCAATAGAGAGCCAGATAAATTTCTGTGATCAGGCTGCCAAAGGACTGCAGGCTCCAATGTAAACCTTGGCTATGCTCATACATTTTAACGTTTTGATGTTTGTACTGGCACCAGTCCATGCCTCCATGTCCTGTTATGCCTACGGGGGGGTATAGCAGGTTACACAGAAGCCAACTGAATGCCTAGATAGATACACCATTAAAAACACGTATGCATTGGAAAATTGCTTTAATTGGTATAAAATGCATGTCAATTACAAAATAAGCAGCCATTGATGCAGTCGAGTTCCAAGGAACCTCTGTGGCATGACTCCAAAGATCTCTTGTGGGTGATTGTTGAGTGTACATGTCCTGTCTTTTAATTAAATTACTATTCAAAAAGTCTTCTCTTGTGTGCATTCCAGCTGTTCCTTCCTGTAGGTGGGAGCACCCCCCAGGCCCCCAGTTTTGTTATGGATGCTGGGATATTATGTCTCTGGTGGGGACGATGCTGACCATGCAGTTCAGTGTCCGTGAGATTCTGGTGACAGATGGGGGAGTTTGCGGACATTGTGCCAGAATCCTGCCGACTACTCCATGCAAGCTGTCACTGCTCGTTAGCATCAGTGGTTCATAACACTACAGGACGCTGGTACTGAAGAAGAGGATTTGCTCGCACCTTCAACACATTTACCAGAGCTCTTCAAACACCAGCACCATTTACACTGAAGACTTCAACAGAAATGGTTTCAAGTTTATGAACATTTATCACTCCAGACTCTCACTTTCAGTTTCACAGAGTCTTTCAGTCTGTAGGCATGTGGTTCATCATGGATCAAAGCAAAACTAATTTCCCATAAACAGTACGGGAACATTAGCCTTTAATTGACAATGTTCCTCAACAGCAGTAGTGTCACACTACCATTTCACACTAGTGCAGCAATCACGCGGCGTCAAATTTCATAATATTCAATCATCTTATCATTAAAATATACATATACATGAGGGTGAGTCAAAAACGATCTGCACTCTGGCTGTAAAATTGATTTGAATCAGTTTTCAAAAAAATACATAATTTTTCCACATAATCTCCTGCTTTTGACTATCAATCTACGAGCTTTGTTATTCCCTTATTAAAACATGTTTTTGACTGAGCTCTGAGATGCACTGCTGTCTTCAGCTCTTCATCAGACCAGTCTTCGTCCTCTTATGGCTTCTTTCAGACCCAGAAAACTGTCAGCAGCTTTTGAGCTTTTTCTTGGTGGCTAATTGAGGATGTTTCTGTTGTTTACTCTCAGAGTCGTAGTGGTGAATCCATGTCTTATCACCACTAAACTTTCACACATTTAGTTTGATGTCCAAATGCATTGGCAACCAATCACTGCTGCTCTTCTTTAATGTAAATCATACGTGTGGCGGCATTTTCTGTTGAACTGCAGTCATAAATGAACTGACTAACATATTAAAATGTGCACAATGACAGAGAACGAGTACAGAAAGTGTTGATAAGACATTGAGACCAACAAAAGTTGTAATATAATGAGAGTGCAGATCATTTTGGATGGCCTGATCTGAGTCAGATTTGCCTTAAAGACTAAATTGAAATCATCAGAGGGAAATCGTGGTTAATTTCCCTGTTGTACCAGTGAAGCACCACATGCTAGCATGCAAATATCAAAAGTACATGAAATAAGCCAGAGTTTGCTTCTTAGGTTTTGTACTGGAGCTTTAAAATGAACGTAATGGAGCTGGACACGCCCAAGACTCAAGATCAAGTGGGCTGAGACTAAGTTAAGACTGAATAGAAGTGAGAGCAAGACAGAGTCAAGGCCAAAGACAAAGAAATGTAGTCTTATGTCTTAACCAGTGACACATTTACATTCAGTATTAACAGCCAATGGTTCATATTCCACTGGTTTCCATTTCCCATCACACTAAACCGAATGCTGGATGTTCTCCTGAAGGTCTTGTTGCACAACCTCTCTTGTGCTTCATTTTCTTCACTGAACTAGATGTCAATTCAGTTGAACATGAAACTGAACATTATGAGGTCAAATTAGCCAAAAGCTGTTTGCTCATCAGTGCTCCAAATGTCTCTGAATCCAACCAATGACTGCTCCAAACCAACCACTGACCATTGCCAAGTCCTAAATCAAAAACAGCTGTGAAAAACAGAAGGTGACATTTGGCGAGACCAACGAGTGAGTCTAACTACAATTATTACAGAGTCCAAAAAAGGCAGAGGAAGGCCTTGGAAGGACATCATACATGGCATTATCAGAGTATTATTACCACCCCTGGTTTAACGGATGGATATAATCATGAAGAAGCCTTAACATTCAAACAGAAGACAGGATGTTCTGGTCACCAGGAGTCAGAATGAACTTGACAGCACTACATAATAATAATAGTCTCATGTCAAAGCCTAAAGAAGCAAACAAGGCTGATTAACTCATAGACTGTATATGAAAACTGGACAGCAGTATGTCAAAGCGTCTCTGGTCCCCTCTATTGGCTGGTTGTGGTATAGTTTTAAACCCAGCCTGCAAACATTATGTTCAGTTGGAGCTTTGAAAGTAGTGTCCTCATTCAGTATTTTTGTGCTATTTTCACAAGATATACCTACTAATGAACTGCCCAGTATTTTTCATTTTGGTAACAGTGTTGTATAGAAGTTATTTGGGGATATTTAAAGGGGTAAGGTGATGAAGTGATTGACTGGTCACAGTAGCTAACACTAGAAACACAGATCAGCTTATTTTACGTTCTGTGACTGTGTTAATCAGATTTAAGACTTTTTGGAAGAGAAGTGAAGACTTGTTCAGCAGGAACTTATTAACATACACTCAAAAGGGGCGTCACCTCAACAGATGGGTTCAGGGGATAGGACTGCCTCGCCTCTCTGATGCACATGCTCTGTTTGCATTTTGCATCTAAGTGGTGGCATCCATTTCGGCCGTTTTTGGCTTCAAAACATCACAGTGTGAGTAAACAGAAAGCTTAACGTCCAGTTTTTATATACAGTCTTTAAATTAACATTCAACATAACGGGAGCCGAGCATTTAACTGAAGTACTACAGCCCTACTAAAGGCAGCCAGGACAGAACAGAGATGTTGTCATGGT
>BRDA01021131.1:0-27997 GCA_036984385.1 Crenuchus spilurus
TAACAGTATTTAACATAATTACTGTATGTATGTTATTAAAATTAAATAGGTTTAAGAGTTTAAAATATTTTTACTAAATGTTTTTTCCAAAAAGTGTGCAAGAAGGAGTACAGCACACGAAATTGGACTTTATTCTGAGGGTAACACGTGAGAAAGAATGAGATGCAGGTGTTGTGCTGCCCATACTGGACCTTTGTGCAAACCCGCCAACTAGCAGCAGCCACTCGTATCTTGAAATTTTGCTTGGATCTCGAACAAAAATATGGACGCAGTCACAGCTCCTATCTTAAAAAAATCGTATGTTGGTCTGCTCGTATCCCAAGGTACCACTGTATTAGAAAGTTGGTCATAATATTCTGATACGACTATTTGTACATAATATTGAGGCATTATATAATTATAGAATTGTGCAAAACATAATCACACGTACACAACAAATTTATTTTCAAATAAATTAAGCATAATTCGTGCCCCTCTACGCGATGACGTCATTTGGGGACGGGAGCGCGCACGTACACGCGTCCTGCTATTTCGGTCCGCTGGCAGCAAGTGGGGAGGACAGCAGTGAGTTAGCGACGCGTCTCTCGGGTTTATGTTGCTGCTTTTGAGCTGTCAAGCGTCTCTGTCAATTATCCGGCAGGTCACATCCCGACGTCTGATCTCACTGTCCAAATCCGGAGTCCGAGCACTCTGCATTAGACACGGTGCTAACGCTGCTCGTCCACATTCAGTCAGCATGCCCGAGAGGAGGCCCTTCGTCCGGCTGCCCACTGACGTCTGCCCCGTCAACTATGGGCTGTGTCTGAAGCCCGACCTCATCGACTTCACCTTCGAGGGTAAACTGGAGGCGGCCGTGGAGGTAAACACTGTTTGGTTATCACACAGACACACCAACACTGTGTGGGCTTATAACCGTTCACACTTACTCACTGTTCACAATTACAGCTCCGCTGTGCTAAGCTAACTAGCCACACAGCTCGGATAGCTGTTTAGCTAACTTAGCTTAGCTTAGGCTCATCGATTTGGGGTTGTGACTGTTCAGATTAATATTGCCAATAAGACCAGAATGTCCACTTTTTTCTGACTGGAGACTTTACCCCTGAATGTGCCAGATTGTCAGTAAGTAGTAGTCAAAGTAGCACTGTCAACAATGTGGGGAAATATCTAATTCAGATTAATATTGTGACTCCTGTTTCAATAGCGATTATTCGAATATCCGCCTTTTTCTGGCTGGAAGCTTTACCCCTGAATGTACCAGGTTGGTAATAAGTTATGGTTTAACTAGCAATAAGGCTGATCAATTTGGGGAAAATATTTAATTGTGATTTTCCGACTAATATTTAAAATTCAATTACTTTCTGAAATTATGGTTCAGGTCGTTTTTTTTTTTTGTTTTGTTTTGTTTTTGTTTTTTTGTTTTTATTTATTTATTTATTTGCCAAGAAGACCAGAAAATCCACTTTTTCCTTGCTGGAGGCCAGATTGCCAATAAGTTGTGCTTCAAGTAGAACAGTCAGCAGTTTGGGGAATCTATCCAATTGTGATTAACATTGTGATTTTTCCCGCAAGAACATTTGAATATCCACTTTTTTCTGGCTTGAGGTTGAGACACACTGCCAATAAGTATATAAAAAATATAATTGGGTTCAGATTAATATTGCAATTGCTTTTTTTACACAAGAAATGTAGAATTTCCACTTTTTTCCTGACTGGAGGAAAAGGGCTTGACCCCTGAATATGATTGCCAGTAAGTTGTGGTTTAAAATTAAGGTTAAGGCCATTTTTGTTTTGGGATTTTTATTTGTTTATTTATTTTTACCAAGAAGACCAGAATATCCACTTTTTACTGGATGATCCACTTTTTCCCGGAGCCCTGAATGTAAAAAAATAAAAAAGGGATTTTCATCAGTCATTTCATCAGTCAGTAATGGTCTTAAAATGCACTCTGTGTATCCAGTATTTGAGTAAAACAAATGCTATTAAGCAGATATAATGTGCCACTGATAAATGTCATAGAAATTGTGAGTAGTGAGAATCTTCTTCTTATTGTATCTAGCAGAAAAAAACAACTTGAGGACATTGCACGTCCTGCGATGGGATTATTTTGCAGGTGCACATTTCGATAACAATAATGAAACATATTGTGCAGCCCTAGTTGACACTAAGGCTGAACTAATTTGAGGAAATGATCAAAGTGTGAAATTTCAGTCAGTATTGCAACTGCTATTTAAATTGCAATTGATTTGTCAAATCAGATTCAGGCCATTTATTTTTGTTTTGTTTGTGAAGAAGATTTTTTTCTGGCAAGATGATTGTTCCTTGAATGTGATCAAGTTGTGATGTCACAATACATAATAAGTAGAAAAAGTGAATAAAGTAAAAGTGACGCAATGACTAGTGTTTTGTACACAGAGGAATTTGACCTCTGCATTTAAACCATTCCTGCAGTGAAACACACACAGTAGGGAGTAGTGAGCATACTTGCCCAGAGCGGGGGTCTATCCATGGCACCCAGGGACCAATTTGGGGTTAGGTGCTTTTCTCAAGGGCACATCACTCATGTCCTGTCCGTTCAAGGGGTCGCAACATAAACCTTCTAGTCACATAGTTTCACAAGCCCATGGCTGTTTACCCTGGATCAGTCTAAAAATAAGTGTAAAAATAAGTATTCCGCTCTTGTGATTTGAAACTTATAGTATATTATGAAGCCGAATTTAGCTTCTTATTTAAAAGTCTCTTCACATCCCACCTTAAATGGTGCAGCGGTTAAATGTAGATGTTTACTAGGGTTTCTAGACAAAGCTGGAGTTATTTGAGAGCATCTTGCTTGAATTTCCCTGAATGTGCCTGATGCACTATTTAAGGTGGAACAGGGAATTTGAATAAAACTGATGAATAAAAAGTCAAATTCATCCTCACATACTTTAACAAGGAAGATATGTACACAAAAAGCCTTTGGTTTATAGATTAAAGTAAATCATTAGTTTTTATGAGCAAAAAAAAAGAACTGACTGAACTTGTAGCCAGTGTTGTCATGATACCAGGATTTTGATTTTGATACTGATACCAAGTGTAATATTACGATACTTGATATCAAATCAGTACTTTGGCTGTGAACTAAAAACAGCATCAATGCCTTTAATGCCAAATAGTAATTTGATACAACACAGATGCACTTCCAAATTTTTACACTTTAACTAACATGTCTGTTTTTTATGTAATCCATACACGACTCTTCAGCTTCTATACTCCCACCCTATTCCCCACAAGTGTTTGTGAACCAGTTGTTGAATTAAATGGTTTTGACACAAGAAAACTTTAATTTGCTGTAATCCTGTGCTGGCACAGCACTGCACAATTATGAAACATTGGATATTAAATCAAAACATTAGTTAACTGCTGTTTTGTTTATAATCTGTGGTTATGCCTTATTCCCATGTTCCTTTCTTTTACTGCCTTATGCAGTCTATTTTTTCTCTCCCCTTTCACAGCTTCAGTTGATGGTAAAATGCTTTCGAGCAAGTAGACAAAAACATTATTGTGACGATCATCTGTAGCCAATGATCTGGCTTCTGACTCTTTTTTTTTATTATTTTGCAGAGCATAGTTTAAGTATTTGTTGACCACATTTGCCCATTAAGTTGCTTTTAGCTCACTCTATTGTAACCCTGTTGTGAAATTCTCCCTGCTGGCTCAGTGTGCCAAGTCTTATTGGAGCATGAGATTAACTACATCCCCCACAGTGCCACAAACTGTGACCCTTATCCAAAAGTGGGCTCCAACAGCATTGAGGCTGAATATTCTGTTCTGTACCCATCTATAGCTGCACGTCACAGGAACAGATTTCACATTGCAGCCAAAGTTTGGCTACAATAAGCCTCCTGTGTGCTCTTAAAGCTTATTCACTGTTTAAATGCCATTAAACCAGCAACTAATGACTTCTGTATAGTTATGACTAACTTAGTTGTTACATCACCTTTTGAGTATGAAAAATAGATCCATCAACATTTAGGCCTACAAGATGTGTAGATCGTTGAAAAATCTCACTCCTCTGAACGTTCAACCACTGTTACACATGTAAGATGTTTGCAAAGCTGTGGACCAGGTTTGTACAGATAAACTTAACAAAAAACTATTAACAAAGTATAACAACTCATATTTTGGCACAAATAATCAATTTCTATAGGTTGTAAGACCATCATGGTAACTGTAAGAACATATGTGACTTTTTCATAAGGGTGGGAGATATGATGAATTATTATTGTGATAAATTATGTCACAATACAGTCTTCTGAGTAGATTCATTGTAGATACTAGGGTCACTATACCAGAACTTATATTTTGATCGCGATGCTGTTTTTTATTACAATACTTAATACCAAATCAATACTGGCCTGCCATCTTTAATGCCTCATTTTTATTTGATAGAACAAGGACACAGTTGTATATTTGTGCACATCTTTTTTTTTTTTTTTAAGTAATCTCTTTGATTGATACACAACTCTTCAGTTGTCAATAAAATACAGCAAAATACACGGCCAAAGTAATGCAAAAAAATCTTTAAGAAGTGTTCAAAGTTATATAATAGAATTGATTGCAAAATTTAAGTATTGAAAGGTTTTGACACTTGGTGCAACTCTACTGTCCAAGTTTATCATTTTATATTTTGTGTGTGTGTGTGTTGTAGTCATTGTTTAATGTATTGTTTTTATCATATTTCATAACATAGAGAGCAAAATTAGTTGTATTAAGTACTGAGTTATTATTATTATTATTATTATTATTATTATTATTATTAATAGTTCATAATTTAATTGTAACTTGATGTGGCACAGTGTGTAATTTCCAGCTTATCAAACCTTAAAAAGTCTAAATATTGTGATGCAAATCATTTATTGTGATGCTATATTTGTGTCAGTGGTGTGATTTCATTATTTATGTACCTGTTTTATGGCTTTTCTTGTGTTTTGTTTTGTGCAGGTAACACAAGGGACAAACCAGATAGTGATGAACTGTGCTGATATAGACATTATCACTGCATCATTTGCACCGGAAGGGAGGGAAGGTGAGTGTGTGTGATTCACAGTCATAATTTCATTGCATGACTTTGCAAATAATAAGTGTATTTTTCAGTATGATAGACTTTTATCCATTCTTTAGAATGTTCTTGTGTTAGTTTGGGTTGATGGACACGTTTGACTGCATTGTGTTTGTTTGCACTCTGTTCATAGATAATTTTTAAGCCTTAACAGCAGGCACAACTTAGAACTGCATGCCTGAGATTTTTTGCTTGGTCTGGATTAGGGCTGCACAATTTGTCCTTGGTTCATCAATATTGTTATATTGGTCGTGCAGTTGTGACAATGCAGAAAACAACATGAAATAAGACTATCACTTTTTTATGTACTGCGATAATGAGATCAGTAATGAATTAAGGTGCTAGATCCACCAGAGATAAATAAATAGTGATTAGTAACCATGTTGTACTGGAGATTCAGTTACATATTTTAGTAAATACAGATATGTCAAGCATTATAATTGTAAAAGAGTATTTCTTCCATACAGAGCAGCTCTTAATGTTCTTAGTAGAGTTGTGCCAAATTTGACTGATATTTGGAACTGTTTATAATTCCCTCCACCTTGATTAAAGCTCTAGTTCCAGCTGCATAAAAAAACTGCACCAAAGCATAATGCTGCCTCCACCATGCTTCACTGTGTATTTATGTACATTCTCACTGACTGCTTATTTTACTTCTGGTTAGATGCTTAACTACATTTTGTTACCTTGTACTTGTAAACTTGTAATGGCAGTAAAGTTGAATCTAATCTAATCTACCATACCTTTTGGGATTATGGTCAAAATGTTCAACCTTGGTCTCATCAGACCACAACAGGTTTTTCCACATGATTTTTGTAAAACATCACCGAGTTGGGATGTTTTTTTGTAAGAAAATGCTTCCGTCTTGAATATTGATCTGATTTTTACATGCAAATGAAACTCCAGGTGCTAAATCTGACCATCTGAACAATGCTCAGTTTGCTAACATTTACAGTCGGGGCCAATCAGTCACTTAACAGAGGCTCTTGTTCTTATTTTTGTCTTAGAAATTAACGCTACAGGATTTAACTACCAGAACGAGGACGAGAAGGTCACATTATCATTCCCCAGTACTCTCCAGAAAGGTAAACGCCACATCAACACCAGCAGGTTCTGTGATGCACACAGCTGTGGCCATGCAGTCACTATGCTATCAGTTGCTGTAATCTAGGAACATTTTCATCCATCACTACTTTCTTCCTTGTGATAATTCATATTGTGTGTTAGCCAAGATTGACTCTTAGTTACTCAGTGAAGACACATCAATGCCTCATTTTTTAGGTTCAGGTACGTTGAAGATTGACTTTGTTGGAGAGCTGAATGACAAAATGAAAGGATTCTACAGAAGTAAATATGCAGCTCCTTCAGGTGAAGTCCGTTTCGCTGCTGTCACACAGTTTGAGGTAACTACACACTTTTAGTTTCTTCATTCTTTTATCATCTGACATTGCAGTGTGACCCTCTCACACCTTAACTGGAAGTATTTAGATTGTCGATTGAGAAATGTAGTAATAGTCCATGTTTTTAAGGTAATCAGTTACTAGCTTCTCATTTAACAAACAGGGAGTGGGGCTTTAGTTTTAAAAGAACACTCCAGGAACTCAACATCTGAGTCACATCTGTAGTAAATGAACTGATACCTCCATACAACACATTTTGTATTCTGTAAATTGTATAAATTTACATTTTTAGTAACTTAAACCTGTGATAATTGTGTCTGTGTGGTGATGTCTGCTACAGACTGTGTGCTGATGCACTACTGCATCTCTGAAAATTATATTGTGAAAACGTTTGTATGAACATGTGTTCACAATTGAATTAAATTAGACATGACGTTTCAAGCCTATTCTTTGTTTTAATGTTGATACAGTTTGTATATTAAATTATTCATTAAAATATTCTAATAATTTGAGATTCTGGATTGAGCTGATCAACATTAAAACAACTAAAGACTTTAAGTATGTAATGAATATAAAATATAAAGTGAATATAAAACACAAATGAAGTGTTTTGCGATCATTTTATTTTGATATGCTGACCTAGGATCAGGTCTCATGGATTTTTAGACGGTAACCTGATCAAACGCTGCTCCCAGATCGGCATTTTTTTCTGAGGAAGTTTGATAAATATGTTGGGAGTAAAAAAAAGACAATAAAGGAAAGAGGAAATTTCTGTGCTGTTATTCACCACTCAGTACATTGTGTGCATGTTTTCTGTTTCTCTGCTGTTAAATCCATGTTGGGACTATATTGTTCAGATCAGCTTATGTGCTCTGACTGCGGCTGTCATGACATTTTATCAGATGATTCATATAAATTCATATAAATAATTGCAATTTAACAGTTCAGGCTTGTCTTTCACACTGACAACTGAAGTGTCCAAATGAATTGATCAGCTGTCCTGCTTCCTGTCTGTCATTACTCGGTAGGTCGGATACAGCTCGAGCTCAAATAAACAAACTTTTCTATAAGAGTGTCATGTTTGTTAAATCTGCTTTCTTTTAATTTACTTACCTCAACATAACAAATTCACATTATGCAAAATCATGATCATCTAAACAAATCACATTCGGTGATTATGTAGTAATTGTGACAGCCATAGCTGTGGCTACACTGTGTGTGTGTGTGTGTGTGTGTGTGTATGTTCTGGAGAACACACGTGACGTGTCAGCTTTAGTCTCTGTTGGGTTCTCGGTGTGCATGTAAACTCTTGAACCATCATCACATGATTGGCTCTCTGGGCTCTCTGTGACCTCCCTTTTGCTCCCCTTTTCTCTTTCACTGATCCGCACTCTCTCTCTCTCTCCCCTCAGGCCACGGATGCTCGCCGAGCTTTCCCTTGCTGGGATGAGCCAGCAATTAAAGCCACCTTTGACATCACCCTCATTGTACCCAAGGACCGAGTAGCCTTGTCAAATATGGTATGTGTCAAGCTTGTATCTGCCCCTGTGGAAACACTAGACCCCAAACAGCTTGATTCACATTACTCAGCAAGCGCTTTGTTTTCCATAACTGTGTGTGTGTGTGTGAGAGAGAGAGAGAACCTGTTATGTAACACAGGCTCAGAGGCATTGTAGGCATTGTACTTCCTCCAGCTGATGCAGGCCAGCTGTCACTCTGTAGCTAAGGATGACTTTAATGTTCTCTACGTATCTTGGAGCAGAACATAAAACCTAGATTTCTATATCTGTTGCTTCAGCTGTGGACATTGAATGCCAAATTTGTGTCACGTCAGGGTAGGAAGTAATTTTTTAAAGGTAATTTTAAAATTTTGTTCTCATTGAAATTATATGACATTTTATATGCAAAGGGGATGCTTCAGGAAACATACAAAACTTTCTTAAAGGTGACCTTTTTTGCCTATTTTCAGCAAGTTAATACCGACTGAGTCTTATTGTAATGTCTGTGTTATTAGCAGTACATATCAGAATCTGTCAGGCCTCAGTTGTTCTGACCCAGTTTGAAAAAGCACACAAACACAAAGTGGTTACCACGCATGCACAGGCTCTGTTCTCTCTCTGCCTCACAAACACAAAATAGAGCCGAGTTGTCATGCTGCAGGTGGAGTTACTCGGATGGGGTGGAGTTTATTCTGAGTCCAATTATATTAGGCCGTAAGGGAGAATTATCTACTATTTTTTTTTGTAGCTAACTTGAAAGTTATGCAATCATTTTAGGCCAGTCTCCTGTTGGAAAATAAAGATTTTTGCCCACCACTACTAGCCGTATTTAGTCTCTTAATGCATTAAATCATCTAAAACCTTCACAAATCACAAACTAAACCCTATTATAGCTTTAGAAGTGTCACTTAATCTATTTGGTGTGAATATAAGACCTTTCACTCCATACTGTACCAAAGCATTATATGGAGGTAAAAGAAACTAAAATCCATAAGAAAGACAAAATACCGGCTTATTACACAACACTGTCTTTTTAAATGAGTGATTGTAATCACAACTACAGGTACAAATGAACTGTGATATCATGCGACTCGGACATTCATGTCATCCAACAACCTCCCAGAAACTCCTGTGGTGGCGTCCGGATACAGGAGTTCAAACATTGAGGAGACGTGTAAAATTTAAAACAAACAGATACCCAATGATGAACTAATCTAACCTGAATAGGGCTATCCACCACCTCCAATACACTGATTGGGTTGTCTTCCTTCATATTGTGGGTTGGTAGACACTCCAGAGACCCAAATAAACGTGTATAGGAGTATTTCATTATATGTCCCCTTTAAATTAGACTGACTAGCAATTTGGTCTCAGCGATCAGAAATGTAGCTTATGACTTTAGCCAGCTACATTAAGCCATTTGTTAAAAGTACTGTTACTACATGAAAAGTGTATTGGCACCCATTTAAATCCCAGACCAGGCTAACTTCAGTTTCTCATTGGTCAATAAAGCTGTTGTACGTGGTGTTAACATTTTAATTAGTGACATCATGCGTCCGATTTTATCTCTGGATGAGCTTACAGGCAATTTTATTGCAGTAGTGACATTTCCATTGATTTTATCAGTTTAATTGTCGTTTCCTGTGTTTGTGTTTTTGGGGTCATGTATGCTGAACATGGGGAATATTTGGCCTTGTATTGTTTCCTACACTGTGTGTAATACTGTTCCAGAGCTGAGCTGAGTGAGCCTTAGAGTATAATGGAAGTGCAGCTCTGGTTTCACTATTGATTTTAAGATAGGATGCTAATTACAGCATCTTAATGGGAGAAGATGCAAGCAGAGACATCTGGCAGTGATAGCTTTTATTTCTACCTGTTATCTCAAGCAAGTTAATACCACCACGTGGAGAGTGAGTAACCTTTTGCCTGTGTTGCCTTCTTCACTACAGAATGTCATTGATCGAAAGCCATACCCGGAAGACGACAGTCTGGTGGAGGTGAAGTTTGCCACCACGCCCATCATGTCCACGTACCTGGTGGCATTTGTCATTGGTGAATATGATTTTGTGGAGAGCCAGTCATCTGATGGTGTGACTGTCCGTGTGTACACGCCTGTGGGGAAAGCAGAGCAAGGAAAGTTTGCGTTGGAGGTGAGGAACCTCGCCTATCCAGTTTGCCCCGTTATATGACTTGCTAAAGTAGGACTTTATTTCAATCATCTAAGAGGCGCTGGAACATGAGCCCACAGACACAGCAGTGCACGCTCCCAAAGGCCATTATTATCTGCCCTTCTGGCTTATTGCTGCAGTAATTTCCTGCTAAGACAACAGCAATGTGTTCTGTTGGTGGCATTAATATGAAATCTGTTTGTTTTTCTTTTCTCTCTGCTCTTCTAGGTGGCTACAAAGACCTTACCTTTCTACAAAGACTATTTCAGTGTTCCTTATCCATTGCCTAAAATTGATCTTATAGCTATTGCTGATTTTGCTGCTGGTATGTAGATATTCTTTCTTTAGAGTATATTTTGATGAGATGTCTGTTTTTAGTGTAATGTTTTTTCTGTGTTTATTTAGGTGCCATGGAAAATTGGGGCCTTGTTACTTACAGGTACCATAATATATGCATATATAATACATGTTGTATTCAAACGTTTGGGCACTTTTGGTTAAACTACTTTTTATTTGTACCCTTTTTTGAACATTTTGCTTGAGGAACTAAGTGAAATGTCTCACATTTTTTTTATCCCAATACCTCAGGGCGTAGTTGTCAGAAAAAACCTGTTTGATGCATTTTTTAGACCTGACTCACAGGTGACTGGTTTAAGTAGACCAGATAAGGAGGCAGGAGGCACTGCGGACCCGACCCCACTTTCAGCACAGAGAGCAGAGCTCATACACACAGGCGGCAGAGACACAGAGGAGAACTCGCCAAACAATCAAAACATTTTAATCATAAGGTTTTATTTCTCAGGTTTACTGCTTTTTTACTAAAGTACTCTTCAGTCTTAGTCAATCATAGTGATGGAAGATTAAAAATATCAGATTAACTCCACTTTCAACAGCAGAAGTTAGCTTCTTGTTCACCAGCGTTTTTTTCAAATTTCTCCATTCCAGCTTAAATGGTGCAGCAGTTTGTCAGGTGCTACTGGGCAATTTTGCCTCACTCAGCCCACAGAAAACTGACTGGGTTTTATTTTCTCACACTTTGGGGGTGGGTAGCGCTCCAGGTACCCAAATATGGGTGTAAAAAGTGATTTTTAATACATTTGTTGCTTTTAAAATGAAAATATGTTTACAAAACTTCTGTATAGGGCAAACCTCTGCACATTTTAATGCACAAAAGTATTTATTAGTGGGGTTTTTTTGAGGGGGGGGTTAGAAAATTAACACTCTGCTTTATTTTTCTTTCAAATGTGTTTAATTCAGAAATTAGCAAGTGCACTAAAATGTGCAAAAAATCCTTTTGATCCCTTTTAAGGTGATTGTTCATGTTACTTATTCTCACATAGAAAATCAATAAAATGTGTCTTTTGACCAGTAATACACAAGCTTTTGTATAAAACTCTCTCTCTCTCGTGTGTATGAGATTATACCCAGTACACCTTTTTAAATGCATGTTTAATACTACTCCACACACTGTGACGGCAGACTCCTGTGTACTGATCTGGTTCTTTGTATTGTAGGGAGACCGCTCTGCTGATAGATCCAAAGAACTCGTGTGCATCCTCACGTCAGTGGGTGGCCCTAGTGGTGGGACATGAACTGGCACACCAGTGGTTTGGGAATTTGGTTACTATGGTGAGGGTGTGAGCTTTTTATTGTCTAATGGGAATGTATATACTAGTGTTAATGAGGCAGTGCTTTAAAAAAAAAAAACTTGATGCATAGTTTTGAAAGTATTGCTCACTTAGATTGCCATGATATTTTTTTTTTCTAGACAAATACAGGGTTCTAATGTCTTTAACATCTCTGGTAAACTTATTTGTGTTGGCTTGGTTATACTGAAAGAGTTCCTCTGTGCTGCAGGAGTGGTGGACCCATTTGTGGCTTAATGAGGGCTTTGCCTCATGGATCGAGTACCTCTGTGTGGATCACTGCTTCCCTGAGTACGACATCTGGACACAATTTGTGTCTGCTGACTACACCAGAGCGCTGGATTTGGATGCTCTTGATAACAGTCACCCCATTGAGGTGTGCAAACTCTTTTCTGCACTCCAAGTACTTTTATCCTTAATCATTTCCTTTTTCTTGCTTAAAAGTCTACACATCTTGATGTTCAGCTGGTAAACTTATACTAAATGTTTCTGTCTAGGAAATATGAATCTTCTTCTGTCTGCCATAACACGTTAGTTACTGATTGCATGTCGGGCCCAGATGAAATATGAGCTACTGTTTCACCCTCAGTATGTGTGTGTCCTTAATGGCAGGTTAATGTAGGACACCCCTCAGAAGTGGATGAAATCTTTGATGCCATATCATACAGCAAAGGCGCCTCGGTTATACGTATGCTGCACAACTACATAGGTGATGAGGTAAGAAAATGGCACATGTTGCATTAAGATTAATAAGAAGCTATAATTGTGTCTGTGTGTGTGTGTGTGTGTGTGTCTAAGAGGATGGATGAATAGTACTCTAGTTGACCTAGTTATTACTCAGCCAGTAATCTGCAGGGCTGCGTTGGTTGTCCTTACTAACATAACACCAGACCTTTATGCTCTGCCAATCCGTTTTCTCTATATACAACTTCATGCCCTTAGGATAACACAGTATATGCATTTAATGAAACCATGCTTCTGAATAACATTTTGCTTTTTGTGTTTCTAGGACTTTAGGAAGGGAATGAATGCTTACCTTTTAAAGTTTCAGCACAAAAATGCATCTACAGGTAAAAGATTTCTTGTTTTCTTGTTTCTCACATAGATCTGCTTAGCTGATAACTGGTTGTTATCAAATCAAATCAAATCAAATTTTATTTATAAAGCGCTTTTTACAACTGATGTCACAAAGCAGCTTTACAGGCTTAGTAATAACAGACATCAAATCATTAATCCCTAATCCCCGGTGAGCAAGCCAATGGCGACAGTGGCAAGGAAAAACTCCCTCACTGCCTCCCAAGTGGTAGACTGGGCTTAATTTCCCAGCCTGTGCAAGCTCACAACACTATCAATATTTCTACGTTCACATTAAAAGCCTCATTATTCAATTAAAATTTTTTTGCTCAAATCAGATTTGACTGTCTTAACCATACACATTCATAAGTGTGAGCTGTGTCTGTCTGCAGTGTGAATGGCTCTGTCTCTGAAATGGCAGGCATGCACACGTTGATGCATTTATGCACGTCGCTTCCGTCATCAACAACAAAAAAAGTCATTTGTGCAGGGTTGCCAGGTTTGCAAAAATAAAGCAGCAGTAGTATTGCAGAGGTGGCAGCGCGATGGGTACTTAATACAAAAGAACATTAATAATCCTAAACATAACAAACATGTCTGCTGTGTGGAACTTTTTCCACTGCCTGTGAGAGAGATGTAAAGTTTTTCATTCTGCAAAACGTGCAGCCAGAGAGCCTAGCCTGTCTGCACAAGTGTGGAGAGTGATGCTTATTCAGCGCTGCATCCAACACTGTGGACATTTTCACAGCTTTGTGGGTAAATGAGAGAAACTAATGCTGGCTCAGTCGGCACTCTGCGCATGTGTATAGACAGAAACACACCAAATCTGGTCTGACTGCTCACGTTCAAGTTGCATGATCACAAACCTCATGTATCTGATCTAGGATCACATAAAAGTGACTCAAATCTGATTTGACATGTTCACACAGCCTTAATAAGATAGGATTACACATTAAATTAGGACCAAAAATAATGTGAACATAGCCTAAGAGACGGGTGATAACAGAGCCAAAATGAAATTCCTGAAAGTACAGGCGAGGGGACCAGGGGGCCACTACTGACTTTTCAGTGTTTCAGATAGCTCAGAATGTCTTAAATTTGTGCACAAACCACTGGTCTCAAGGGTCTTTGACGAGTGGATTAAACTGCACATAAAGGATGCACATGGTCATAAAGAGAAGTCAGATCAAACATTACATTTATTACAGTTATATAGCAGACCCAAATAAAGGAAATGTTAAATGTTTAATACTTCAGTTTTCATATTGATTTTGACCAGATTTCACCTAATAATAAAACAGAAAATACCAAAAAGGTTTTAATGAAAACGGACCAGTCCCAGCAGCAACTCTGTACACGGCCAACATATAAAGTGAAGAGAAGACAGAAGAACAGAAGAGGGTGACTGTGTCAAAATTATTCGACGTCTCAAAACATCTTAAACGATCTGTTTGGTAGATGTTGATGTTAATTTTGGTAAAATCACGACACAGCTGACATGGCTGCTTGTTTCTCTACACAGAAACAAAACCTCTTCCAACTACACAGATATGAACTACCGGGAACTTACCCATTTAAACAGCTGTCACTTCCATCGAGTTTGGCATAGAAAAGTCATATCTTCTCATTTATTCAGCGTTGTTTTGAATGTTTTCTCAGCTCACTTCTTTTGGCGCTTGTGTGCACGGTCGCTTATGTGTTCAAGAAAATAATAAACCTTTGCATGATTCCGGAGATCGTGCCCAGACTGTTTTGTCCCTTACTCTATTTTATCTCGAAGAAGGTTCAGATTTTCATGATTCCGAAACATCATATTTGGGATATCAAAATCCGGAATTCTGGATATTTCCGGAATTTTATCACCCCTGAACAGAGCATAACATAGCATAACAGAGTTTTTGGTCAAGACTAAAAACTCCTTTGCCTACAAATGTGACATGACTGAAATTGTTGAATCCCCATATAAAATCTAAATATCAAAAATAAATGTAGCTAGACACCGTTTGGTGGTTAGCACGCTCGAGGTTTTGGGTTCGAGTCCCCATCTGGGTGGAGGTTCCATGTTCTCCCCGTGTGTGGGGCTTTCCTCCAGAGTCTCCGGTTACTTCCCACAGTCCAAAAACATGGAGGTCAGGTGAATCGGGTACTCTAAATTGTCCTGCTGTGAGAGAGTGTGTGCTCCCAGGGTTGGATTGGTGCCCTATCTTGGCTTTAGTGAAGATGGTTTAATGCCCCGCCCTGCTCCAGGTATTGTGGTAGGGGACTCGCTGTGACCCTGACCAGGATTAAGTGGAACTGCATGGATGGATGGATGGGTAGGCACAAATGGTTGTCATGACAGAACTATGCACTGTTAACAAGCTGCAATTGTTAACCAGAAGAGCTTTTTTGGTGATTCATACCACACACAGCCCACTTTGAAGTGTTACAGCTTGAATGTGCATGTCCTCGTTACCCAGAAGTGACGATGTGCACATTCATGGCAGTCGGTTGTGTTCTTACCTTCTAAGATCGATTTGATCAGTAGAGCTGTTGGTTCTGCAGATTCACTGCTTACCAAACTTTAATGGCAATCATTTAAATTTCAGTTTCTCCACAGATAAAATGAATCCTGATCAAATGGGTGTTAATATGCATCAGTACATCAGTTTCTGCCGTTTGGCATTTGTTTGGATCTAGGGCTGCAGCTAACAATTATTTTAGTAATTGATTATTCTATCGATTATTCTTTCGATTAATCGAGTAATCGGGAAAAATATATGAAAGAAATCAGGTTCTGCAATAACTACTTAAACTTATTTTAAAAATAATAGAAATACATGAAAGATAACTTTAAAGCTTTTTAATTAAACATTTTATTGCTTAAAATACAATAACAGCCTCCATTTCAGATTCAAAAGTAAAATTCTTGCTTTTTTAAAAATCCAAAAACAAGAGAAATACATTTTTAGAAATCACATGAAAGGTAAAAAGCAAACATAAATTAAGGCACAATACAGTAAAACATTGCCTTTTTATATATTCAACTTTGAATTTCAAGTCTGTGTGACACAATTCTTTCTTTTTTAAAGTGCAAAAACACAGAAATAAAATAAAATCACATTGATTTAAAGGTAAAAAGCAAACATAAATTAATAATAATAAACAATTTCATGTCTGAGATATAACAACATCCACTTCTAGGTTTTCTACATGTTAAATGAAATATTTTCTTTTTTTACAAAGCCAACATATATTGAACATTATTCTTACAAACATTATCAATACAACTTTTTAAATGTGTTTCAACATACTAGTGTGTATGTGTCTGAGTGCTGCTCAAGTCTTTAAAGGAGCTTATGGTTGCAATGGAGGAAAGTGAGCATGTCAACATGCTAAGAACTGAGGCTTGCCTTGCGCTTTGATGCAATGTTTCCTGCTGCTGAAATCAGGCGCTCTGATGGCGTGGATGTAGCTGAAATATACAGCAGAGACTTTGCCAGTTCTGCCAGTGTTGGATAGCATACTGTATTATTTTCATGTTGCCGTTTTCTTCTCGCAAGTTGTCGCTTTTCCCTCGTCGCTTCCATATTCCCGCTTCTCAACTAAAAATCTCAGCGCCTCCTCCTTCCTGTGCGTGGATGACGTAAGCGTGGTGTGCCACATTAAAAGTCATTCGTGCGAAATACCGTGCGCTGAGTTTTAAAATTAAATAAACGATTACACAGAAAATTACTTGCATTTTTTGTAATCGAGTAACTCGAGTAATCGTTTCACCCCTATTTGGATCTTTACAGACAAAATTATAAAAATAGATAATGCTGTAATTTAGTATTTTGAGTGTTATGTTAAGGGAGTGAGAACAAATCAATATTCATGATCTATTATTTGCAGTGTAACCATATCAATGCTTTTTCTTTGTATTGGTGAAAACCTGTTGAAACGGATTATAGTTAAATGTATTGCAGTTATATTGCTATACTGTAAACAAGGCTGTTTTGGTTATTTTTGTTTTTAGCAAATGTAACATTTTTACATTAGAGGCAGAAATAACCTGACAAACATGTAGCCTTATCACAATGTTCTACCCAGACAGTCTCAGTGCTGGCACAATATAATTATATTTGCTGCGAAGAGATGTGCTAGCTGTGTTTAGGTCGTAAAGTGTGGCTCTGTGTAGTCTGTTGACTGATTCTCATTACTGTTTAAATGTTGTTTTACTTTAGTACGTACAGTGTAGTGTGAATAGTTTTCTTTAAATACAACTTTCATTCAAAAATAATGAATCATGATACTGTAACCTCATCCCAATAATATCTCGCCAAGGCTCAAGTATCGCGACACTGCATCACGGAGCTTCAGACGATGTTGATTCTAAGTCAGTACGATTGAGGACTCAATAATAAAGTGTCGTTGTGCCCTTTCTGCTTGCATGTCAAAACCAAGTACTTGAGAATTTGGAATGTAAAGTTATGTAATGACAGCAGTAATGAGGCATACAAGCATAGACACAGGATTCAGGTGTGTGCCTGCCCACAATGACCTTATTCTATGATGAAGGTGAATTCTTTATTTCTGCTTTTGCTCATAGTACTGACACTCCTAATTTTTGTCCTTGACTCACTCTCTTAACCTGTTTCAGAGGACCTGTGGGACTGTCTGGAGCAAGCTAGTGGGAAACCCATCGCTGCAGTGATGAACTCTTGGACCAAACAAATGGGATTCCCCATTATTGTTGTGGACCAAGAGCAGGTACAGAGGTTTTCAGACCAGACTTTGGGCAAAACAAGAACTGAATCACTTTGTACTTGAGTATGCAGCCGTATTAAAAATGCATTGGCCTGCAAGAGTTTCAGTCTATTGGTGAAGTGTTAAGTCATGATTTGGGATGAAGGGATAAGTTTCAGTCTTGCCTTCCTGTCCACTAAGTGTTGAAATTGACACTAGGGGGATGTTCTGCCGCGGGCACACTGACTGGGCTGCCTGCAGATGTGCCTGTAAATGTTGATTGTCTAAAAACGGCACTAATCAGCCCGATTAGTCTGCCTACCAGTTAATCAGTCTATCACTAGACCAGGTGGCAACTGCTAGCTTAGCCAGCAAGCCTCTAAATTCTGTGTTTCTGTGCCTTCAAGACCAGTCACTCGACTCCACATGTTCACTTTTGAGTGTTGATTTTAATCATGTGGAATTAAATGTGTGTGAAACTGATTTAGCTGTGTTGCTAAGCTAGAGCTGGCCTCTTAATCCTAATGAGCATATTACAGTTGAGCAAGATAAACCTGGTGAACAGCTTAACACACCGCAATGTGCTGAATCTGTTGAGATCAGCGTGCTAAGCTACTCTTGCCTATTAAGACATTACCAGTATAGAAAATCTGTAACAAACAGGTTTTATGGCTTTTTTTGTTTTGTTTTATTGTCGTTCTGTATTTTATTATTTTATCTTTTATTTTTTTTAAGCAAGGAGATGATCGGGTGCTGAAGATATCTCAGAGGAAGTTCTGTGCAAGTGGGCCACACAATGGTGAGATTCCTGCAGGGTCTGTGATGAGGCCAAATTCTGTACATCATGATTGTTTTGTAAACTCTGAATGATTTGAGCAACATAGACCTTGTTCTTGTATGTCTGGTAGCATTAAGATCATGTTTTAGTATAAAAACACAGTTTTTACCTTTAATCCTAAACTCTAATGTTAAGAGCAAACCCTCCCAAGTACTGTTTTCTCAGTTTGCCTGAGACTGAAGCCGTGCTTTTTTTTTTGTGGGTTAGGGGAGGACTGTCCTAGCTGGATGGTCCCCATTAGTATCTGCACCAGTGAGGACCCCAGCTGCTCCAAGATAAAGGTTCTTTTGGACCAGCCTGAAAGCTCAGTTACTATCCCCGGTCTTGGACTAGAGAAGTGGGTCAAGGTTAGCTCTCTCCCTTTCTTTCCATGTGTGTTGACATTGGTACATTGCTTATAGATTTATAAACTGTCAGATAACATATTGATTTTTGTTTTTGTAGATCAATCCAGGCACAGTGGGCTTCTACAGGATTCAGTACAGTTCTGCCATGCTGGAGAGTCTTCTGCCAGGCATCCGAGACCTCACCCTGCTCCCTGTGGATCGCCTCGGCCTGCAGAATGACCTTTTCTCTCTGGTAAGATAAACACATGCACTGCATTATAGATGACCACAACCTATCCATTAGCCTCAGCGCTTTCTCTCTCTTCCTCTCTCTCTGTTGGCAAGACTAAAAACTGCTACAATCATATTTTTTTCTGTCATTCAGTATCAGCAGTGTGTATTAGTGTCTTGTGTAAGTGATGTACATTTACGGCACTTATCCTGAGCAACATATGTAAGTGCTTTTTCAGCTCACAGAAAAGCATCCTCTGAACACCGCCCGTGTCAAGACGTAGTGCTGATACCTAGCTAGAAGATCCAGCACACAGAACAATTTGAAAAGCAGACAAGTGCCTGATTTACAGTGCATTGTATATTGAAATTTACATGTAAGTGCATTTTAACGAGTTGGATCTTCACTCAGTATTTTGAAGACGACAAAGGTGTACAAAGTCGACACTAAGGAAGTTTGAATACAACAATAACAACGAAGAGAACATAATATAAGGAAAGAGAGCCTGAGAGAGAGAGAGAAAGAAATATGGGAGGCGGTATTGCAAGGAGTAGGATAAAGAAAAAGGTTAGAGAGAGAAAGTCACTAGCTAATATGGTAAATGGGGAAATACGGGCGGCAGTATTGCAAGGACTGGGATAAAGAAAAAGGTTTGATGGACTGAAAAATCGCTTATAAACAAATACTAAGTCGAACACTCTTAGTTGTTTTGCCATTTGATTCAAATTTGTGACCGACACATTTTGGGCTAGTTTAAGCTTCTGAAGGGCGGGTTTTAGACTGCCTTTTGGCTGAATAATTTTGATGGACCTGGCAACCCTGACGGTAACATAGGCGGGCTCAAGTTAATTGATAACTAGCACTAGCTTAATTTTTCACTGTTTTTAAGATTTCCACCGATTCATCAGCATGTCCAAGAAACAAGCTACATTAAGTCATTACTTTGGTATTCCACCACCTCTAAAGAAATGCCAGACTGAGACTGAAGGTAAAAAAAGAGTATTCGCTTAAAAATGGCTGCAGGAGATAGCATGGCTCCAAACAGTGGATGTCAGGAGGGTAGTGATGATCAATGCTTGTAGTATTTTCGAGCATTGTAAAAGGTGAGCACCAAGCAACATCTGTAGGTGCTCCTTTGAGAACTAGACCAAAAAAATTATGTGCACCCCTGATAATAATAATAATGATGATGATGCTGTTGTATTGAATTCACAGAAAAATGAGAGTACACACTGTACAACATATAACCTCACACTAACCAAATCATATACCACCAAAGCCAGCACACTGTGGCATAATTCAGATAGCACACATACAAAGAACCCTTTCCTGAACTGAAAAGATCCCGTTAGGCATTCAGAGTTCTATGTAGAACTAGTGCCTTTACAAAAGAACCCTTGGAGAACCCCCGTTTTTAAGATTACATTGAAGTCTTCCAGGATTGTGGGTCAAGCCAAGCCATACTTGAAGCTCAAAGGACTTGAGTTACAGGTCATCGGCATCAAGTTGGAAGGGCTGGTCCATTTTGGGCTTTGTATAAGCATCAGGGAGCTTGTGAAGGCAACAGAAATGGGTGAAAGTCAAGCTGTGCTGCTGAGTTTCGGATATATTGCTATGACCCTGATGGCACACACAGGAAGACCCTCCCAGAGAGAGTTGTAGTTAAAAAAAAAAAAACTTAATCTAAGCACCTAAAAGATCAAATCCTCCACGTGCTGCAGAGCAGAAGCCTGATCAGGTTTGCAGTATGACCCATGAGTACCAGCTGCTCATCTATAAGGATGCCTAAACTTTGAGTTTTCATGAATGGACTGACAGAGAAAAGGTGTTGGATGGGTAAGATGTCTGTGAGAACCAGTACCGCCATTGCAGTGGTTTGAAGCCAGACATTACTGGGTCCTGAAAGAGAGAGTACTGGTTATAGGTACTGGTTATAGCTCGAAGCGATTTTTTCCTGCACCCCTAGTAGTTACTGATATTGGAGCTGTGAAGCATTTGTTTATGCAGTATGGATGGTCTTGAAGGTTGTATATGATCTGATGATGGCAGTCAACAGAGATAAAAAAAAAACAGGCATCTCTCTCTCGCTCTTGCTCACCCTCTCTCTTGTTCTCTCTCTCTCAGTCTCGCGCTGGAATGATCAGCACAGTGGAAGTGCTGAAGTTGATGGAGGCGTTTGTGAATGAGCCTAACTACACTGTGTGGAGTGATCTAAGCTGTAACCTGGGTGTGCTGTCCTGTCTGCTCTCCTACACTGACTTCCATGAGGAAATCCAGGAGTTCATCAGAGACCTCTTCACCCCCATCGGCCTCAAGCTGGGCTGGGACAGCAAGCCTGGGGAAGGTGAGTGTCAGTAAATGGCTGATTATCTAGTTTGGACCTCACTAACTTCTCATTAAATGTGGAAAAATGTGAAGATGGAGCTGGATTGATTTTGGAATGTTGTAATGGCTCCTTTAATATAAAAAAATTCAATTCAACATGCTTCACAACAAAACGGAACAAGCCAGTTATAAAACTCTAAATAAAATGTTTTCTGTTGCTTCTTAACTTTAAAGCAAAAAAAGGATTACATTTTCACGTTTTATGTGTAATGAATATAAAATAAGACGGTTTACCTTTGAGTTAAATTATTTTTTATTTGGCTCTGTAGTTTTCTAGTCCACATGGTCTGTTAAAAAAAAAACTCGCATTGAACTGTGAATTTTGAGATTTAATGATGCATTGCATTATTATTATTATTATTATTATTATTATTATTATTATTATTATTACTATTATTATTATTATTATTATTATTATTATTATTAATAATAATAATAGTAATATTATTATTAATAATAATAGTATTATTATTAATAATAATAGTAATATTATTAATAATAATAATAGTAATATTATTAATAATAATAGTAGTAATATTATTATTAATAATAATAATAGTAGTAATATTATTATTACTATTATTATTGGATTATTTATTCCTACAGAACTGTATAACCTAATCAAATCAGATTTCAAGTGGGATGCTTGTTTGTGCTTATACGTGCATCCTGTAATTGTGTTGTAACCAGGGCACTTGGATGCTCTGCTGCGGGGACTGGTGTTGGGCAAGCTGGGCAAGGCAGGACACAAGGCCACGCTGGACGAGGCTCGGAGGAGATTTAAAGAACATGTGGAAGGCAAGCAGATCCTCTCCGCAGACCTCAGGAGTCCAGTAAGACCTGCACAGCCAAACACATTCAGATGTTTTCCTTTAGACTCGTTCAGCTGTGGATACACATTTGTAGCAGTCCTGTTTAGCAACAGCTAAAGAACTGGTGGGATGATACCTGCATACATGTACAGGTGTTTTTTTTCTGTTATTCCAGGTTTATCTAACAGTTCTGAAGCATGGAGACAGCTCAACACTGGACACAATGTTAAAGGTGATGAATCTGTACAGTACAGGACACCATTTGTTCTTATTCTTCTGAAGTTTGGGGATTCTTGTACTTTAACTTGATTTGCACTTTGTTGTATGTGTTTGTTATGCCCGTTTCCCTCTGTAGCTCCATAAGCAAGCAGACATGCAAGAAGAAAAGAACCGCATAGAGAGAGTCCTGGGAGCCATCGCAGCCCCTGAGCTCATCCAGAGAGTGTTAAGCTTTGCACTTTCTGTACGTAGACACACACACTCTCATGTACACACCCTCACAAGGTCAAAACGACAAAAGCATTGTTTTCACGGTTGTGCAACTTTATGAGCAGCAAATGGAGAAGGGAAGAAATGTTATAATTATCACAGGAAAGCAGGCTTACAAAGAGAAAATAAGAAGTGACTACATAACTGAAGAAAATGCCTGGAAAACATGTCGACTGAAGTTACTGAATATTTTTTAGGGGAAAAACAATGACAAAGTGCTTCATCTGAATGGCAGCCGCTGTAGGAGAAATACCAGAAATTTTGTAGTATTGCGATAACACCAAATGTTTATCTGATAGAACCACCACATTTTTACACTTTATCTAACATGTTTTATTTAACTGTAATCTGTCATTCATACACAGCTTTACAGGTGTAAGCAAAATGTTCAATTGCGGCAACCTGTTTGTACTAGAAAGTGTTGATTATTAATCCCACTATGGGAAAATTCAAAGTGTTACGGCAGCAAAAGTACTCAGTAATAGATATCGGTATTAAATACTTAGTAAATACTATAAACAGAAGTAACACAATCTAAAAATAAAATGAACAATATGGGAATAATGAAAAACTCTGAACTAAATGTACATGACTGTTGTATGTGGGATGTGGCACATTGGTGGATTCAAAAATTGCACATAATGCTGTATAAATATCACAGTATTGTAATGAATATTGCACATTATATACTGTGGTTCTTGAAAGTTTGTGAACCCTTTAGAATGTTCTATATGCCTGCATAAATTTGACCTAAAACATCATCAGATGTTTACACAAGTCCTAAAAGTAGATAAAGAGAACCCAGTTAACCAAATGAGACACAAATATTAGACTTGCTTTTTTATTTATTGAGGAAAATGATCTAATATGACATATTTGTGAGAGGCAAAAGTATGTGAACCTTTGCTTTCAGTATCTGGTGTGACCCCCATCAATAACTGTAACTAAACGGTTCCAGTAACTGTTCTTTAAATGTTCTTTGGTAGAACGACTTGTGTGTTTAGGGTCGTTGTCTTGCTGCATGATCCACCTTCTCTTGAGATTCAGTTCATGGACAGATGTCCTGACATTTTCTTTAGAATTCTCTGATATAATTCACAATTCATTGTTCAGTCAATGATGACAAGCCGTCCTGACCCAGATGCAGCAAAACAGGCCCAAACCTGATACTACCACCACCATGTTTCACAGATGAGATAAGGTTCTTATGCTGGAATGCAGAGTTTTCCTTTCTCCAAACATAACACTTTTCATTTAAACCAAAAAGTTCTGTTTTGGTCTCATCTGTCCACAAAACATTCTTCTAACAGTCTTCTGGCTTGTCCACGTGATCTTTAGCAAACTGCAGATGAACAGCGATGTTCTTTTTGGAGAGCAGTGGATTTCTTATATATTGTGAAGAGCAGACTTTTATAGATCTCTGTTCTTTAAATAAAACAGGGTGCTCACTCACACCTGATTGTCATCCCATTGATTGGGACTCTAATTTCACCTTCAAATGAACTGCTAATCCTAGAGGTTCATACTTTTACCTCTCACAAACATGTCATATTGGATCATTTTCCTCAATAAATAAACGAGCGAGTATAATATGTGTCTCATGTGTTTAACTGGATTGTCTTTATCTACTGTTAGGACTTGTGTGACATCTGACAATGTTTTAGGTCAAATTTAAGCAGAAATATAGAAAATTCTAAAGGGTTCACAAACGTTCAGGTATTACTGTATGTGAACTGTAACGGAGAGTATAGAATTCATTTTGATTCTTGGTGTAACTTGGTCAGATTTTCTCAGGGTTTATGTGAAGATGCTATGAGGAAATGACATGGCTGGACTTCTCATTATTGCTCATAGTCTTGCTAAATGTCTGATTTTATTGTGAAATAGTTTTATGCAATTGTGGTAAATCCTATCACATGTATTTTTAATGCAGACTTAATGAAGGATTTGCTCTCTTAACCACCATACTTTTGAGTTGATTTGCTGAATCTCACAGTCGAGACAAAAAACAAACAAGTGTGTCAAACAGGAATGTTTAGTTGGTGAGCATTTAACCTTCCCAAGATCCACATTTACCTTCTACTGAGCTGTATTTCAGTTCTGACGGTTCTGTGTGTCCATACAGGATGAAGTGCGTCCCCAGGACACGGTGTCTGTGATCGGTGGTGTGGCCGGTAGCAGCAAGCAAGGCCGCAAAGCTGCCTGGAAATTTGTTAAAGACAACTGGGAGGAGCTTCATAACCGCTACCAAGGTGGATTCCTCATATCACGACTCATCAAGGTGAGAGGACCCCACCACAACAGGAAAGGCTTGATCTCCCTTTCCCCAGGGCCATGAAACAGCAAGTGATTATGGGATCTGGACAAAGTGTATCCAGATATGGGATCTGGACAAAGTGTATCCAGACAGGAAATACATGAGCATGAACAAACTCTAAATGTGATGCTATTTCAGCATTTTAGGATCTGAGCTTTAAGCCAGTGTTGATGTGGAAATGACAGGGTTTTTTTTTTTTTTTGGCTTTTTCAGTTGACCGTTGATGGATTTGCTATTGACAAAATGGCTGCAGAAGTTAAGGTAAGCCCACGTAGCTTTATGAAGTGAAGCATAACTGAAGTTGGAAGGCTGTGAGGTTCTCACTCGGTCCATCCTGTTAATGATGCTGAATTTTTGTTGCAGTTGATAAGTGGTTTTGATACAGAGAGAGATGTTGTGTTACTCCAGCAGATTAGTGTTTAGTGTTAATCTTCCTTATTTGTGTCATCTCAGAGTTTCTTTGAGAGTCACCACGCGCCGGCGGCTGAGCGTACGGTCCAGCAGTGCTGCGAGAACATTCTCCTGAACGCAGCTTGGCTCAAACGGGATGCCGACGACATCCACCAGTACTTACTTCAGCGCAAGGTGCCCCCGGTCTGACCTCTGACCCTGGCCTCTCCTGACCTGCTCACTCACTCACTCAGATCTCCCAGCAAATCATCGCTGCCTCCGCCCCTCCGCCGACCAGAGAGCGAGAGCATCCAGAAATCAAACTGGCTTTGTTTTTTATATCCGAGACAATAAGAGGAAGATTACAGCACTGCATCTTGAGAATTACCCAAGAGAAGTCAAAATCAAGATGGAAGAATCAAAACTCAATTGTGATGAACGCTGTGCCCCATTCTGCCTGCTGGAGTTGATGCACGTGCGAAGATGTGAATGGAAAAGGGCCAAAAAAGCCAGATGTGGGTTCTTTTTTTCTTTCATTTTGTTGTTTTCTTTTTAACGACGGTAACGCATGCATATGCTTTTTACACTTAGCACTCATTCAGTACAGTACTCTGCCAGACATTTCAGTACGCACATTCACACAGTAGTATGATAACTGTGAACTGTTTTTGCTCTTCCACTTATCTCTTTAATAAGAGGCATGCTTGCAACATTTGATATCAATGATTTATGGTTGATTTTCTTTTTTTTTCATGTATGTTTTCTGTGCAAACTTCTGCCGTGTCATCCGTGATGATGGCTGTAGCCCGTTTTTGTTGTCCTAGTCACCCCGAGACGTGGCTTGGCAGAATGGGGTTAAAGGTCATGGTGGTGTGGCTGTAGAATGGACTTTTAATGGCAACGGCACTGATCCCTGACGCTCAAACGGTTAACCAGACCGAACAGCGTAAGCATGGTACTGTATGTATATTGTAAAATGCAAGTATTCTTGCTGATAACTTCAGCTAATTTGAATTGCGACATACATTTTCTCCTTCTGTATGAGAGCATCCCCTCTTCCACAACACACTCCCAATGGCCTGTCCCAGAAACGGGAAGAGAAGCAGCAGAGAAAGTCATTTACGACATCCCCGCATCTGCCACAGAAATAATTGAGTTGTAAAGAAAAGCATTTTATAAAGTGTATATTAACTGATTTATTTTAATGTGAAAATCGCACCTGAATTAGAACATACTTCAGATATATCAATTCAGTCTAGTTCAAGTCAAGGCCCACTTTAAACTTTGAAGTGTTCATGATTTGCTGTTATTGTGCTCCGAGGCCTTAAATCGGTAAAACTGGTTCGCAATAATGATTAAACCAACCAGAGTGGTAATTGTACTTAAACATGCAAGTAAATGTCAGTCAGATGTTACAGATACACATAGGCTTGTTGAGCAAGTATATCTATTAAGAATATATCTGATGTGGCTTGTGACGTTATGGGAGATCAAACTGTCAAGACTTTTCCTGAAACATTTTGTTGTGCTTTTGTTTAAGGATACAATTGGTGTTCATTCAAGATGAAAAGAAATGAAAAGAAAAATCTGCTCAGAAGTAATAAATAAAAAATCATGTGTGAGTTCTGACTGCATGCTTAAAATAACATATATATATATATATATATATATATATATATATATATATATATACACACACACACACACACACAACACCAAAAATTTGTCATTAGACTATGAGAATTTAAGTAATCCTTAAATTCAGAAGCAAATTCCAAGTTATGTATCTTTTAGTGTATAAGTAGAGACGTTTACCACGTTGTGAATTACTTGTTAAACAGTATATTGAACATGGCAGTATGAGGTATATAATACTGGGGTTATGATTCATTGTACTGTGATTACAGTGCAGTGCTATAAGAAAGGTGATGTACTGCAATGTTTAAAAAGTTAAATTCTGCTATTGGCAATAAGGTAGATTTGCTAATGCTAACATTAGCGGTGTGCCCCTATGCTACCTGTTTTCATTGCAGTAGAAGAGTGTTAATGATTGAAGATGACTTACAACAGTCCCATCTAGTGGTAGACAACACAGAACGAGCCACTGTCAGCCAATAATCTTGACATGAAATTTTAGCCGATCAAAATAAAGCACCGGAATATACAATCAGCTGTTGTAAACCAGATTATAACCATGGTAGCAGAGTTGCCAGGTTCGCGGTTTTCACGCCAAATTGGGATTGTTTGAAAATCCAGTCGCAGGTGAAAATTCAAGGGTGGCGGGGTGCGGTTTTTTTTTTGGCTACTTTAAAAAATTACTGCAGCAGCCAAAAAACAACAAAAAGGTGGGTGTTGCCTAGGATATTACTTCAACACGGCCGGCAAACAGGTATAACTCGAAACTAAGGAAGTTTGAATATAACGATAAGGCCAAGTAAAAAAAAAAGAGTTGGTGATCATCCCCGCCCGACCCTCTAAAAAGCACCCGACCGTTTTTTTTTTGTTTGTTTTTTTTTAACACAAAAAACGCGCCAAACACCCTAGTCTGGCCTAGAATCATTCAAATTTCGCATGCTTCCAATGACGTGACCCAAATCAATTCTGCACATGTGCAGT
>BRDA01021132.1:0-2500 GCA_036984385.1 Crenuchus spilurus
GTAATAAATAAAGATTTTCAACTGGAATATTTTATTCACTGAGATCTAGGATGTGTTATTTTAGTGTTCCCTTTATTTTTTTGAGCAGTGTACAATGTAAGAACATTACAATAAGTGTGTTAAACTAGTGCTTCCTTAAGTGCTCCACAAAGAGATGGTCTTCAGTCTGTGTTTGAAGACTGTGAGGGACTCACAGCTGCTGTTTCAACACTGTAGGAGTTTGTTCCAGCACCTCGGCGCTGGGACAGAGAAGAGTCCTGATGCTAGTCTTCCTTGTGTCTTGAAAGATGGTGAGTCAAGCTGAGCCATACTAGAAGCTCAAAGGGTGCGAGATGCGGCTTGAGACTTGACCATTGCCATTAGGTAGAGAGAGGCTGGTCCATTTTTTGCTTTGTAGATGAGCATCAGGGTTTTAAATGTTTTGCAAGCAACTACACGAAGCCAGTGAAGTGAACACAGCAGTGATGTTGGAAAAATTTTTCTTGACTGAAGACCAGCTAAGCAGCTGCATTCTGGATCAGCTGCAGGGGCCTGATGGCTCACATAGCAAGACCAGCCAGGAGCGACTTGAAGTAGTCTTGAGATGATGAGAGACTGGACAAGCACCTGAGTGGCATACTGAATTAGAAAGGGTTGGATTCGTTGAATGTGAAAGAGAAGGAACATGCACAGCCGAGTTAAATTTACGATGTAAGTAGGAAACGATATAGTGCCATAAAATGTCATTGTATAATTGTTAGGTATTGATCTTCACCATTTAAGCTTTCCAAGAGAACTGGTTCAACATTGTTAGAGATGTAGATATGAAAATGCATAATTAGCTATTGTGGCCAATAATGAGATAATAATGGTGTAATACTGATAATTTAATCAAGGCATGTCCAAAGTCTGGCCTGTGGGCCATTTTTGGAAAGGCATGCCAGGTATTTCAGAAATAATAAAAAATAATTAATACAGCTATTAAGCAGGCTGTAAAAAAACAAGATACCTAGTTTGAACACTACGTGTCACTATCATGTAAAACCAATCGATGCTTCATATCTCCTTTCCTGCCAATGCAGTTTTTGTACAAAAAAAGCAGTTGTGAATTAATTTTCAAACCTGGTAAAGTGTTGTTTTTTGGACTGCTTTAAAAATACACAATGACCACCAAAAATTTCATATAGCACTACTCTAGTCCTACTAGTCTGTGACCCATCACTGCAAACTTTTTTCTTCTTCTGGCCCCCAACAAGAAAAGTTTGTACACCCCTGATTTAACCTATTTGAATGTAAATGTAAATCATCCATCATCCACTGTTATACAGTATATAGAGTGTACAGCAGTGTGGTCTAGAAAAAGGAAAATTAATGTACAAGCTAATAATAGGACACATTATTTGGAATGATTAATATTCAGTATGAGGCAGATAAATTTGGCCTTTCACAATTATTGGCAATTATATTGATCACCAATATATCATTAAGCTTTGTAACAACTCAAAGAGGGAAGGTTTCTTAAAAGTTACACTAATAAAAATGTTTAGTGGGTTATGGTCAGTATTCTTTGCCTGCTGAGGACACTTACTTACTAATTCAGCGTTCTTGGCGATGATCCACACAGCTGCTGAAGGGCCCTTGAGTTTGACCCATTGACTGCAGCATTACATTATAAATTCTACTTTATATTTTTTTCCTGCGGATCTAAGTGACCTGCGTCCTTGACCCATCAGCATGTGTGGTAAAAACAGTGCATATCAAATCACATCCTCACAGGAGCTGCTTTTCTTAAAGGAAAACCAATATCACTGCATTTTCTTAGAATTTTACACAAACAAAGTGTCTCTTTTAGCCTTTGTGTTGTTTTATGCACCAAGAGTTTGAATTGATTTCTAGTTAAATTCTAGTTCCCAAACAAACCTGAATGTCATAAGTCACTGTCACTTTATTATAATCTCCATCCTTCTGCACCCACTCACTGCCACTTTATTAGAAACAGTGAGCTTGTATAATAAGTACGGAAAAAAGGTGGCTGACGCTTTTGTTTTTGGTTGCAGTCATGATATTTAAAGTCCCAAACCAATAGAACTGGGCACTCGGTTATACCTGCACCCAAATTACAGCTGCTCTGTGGGGGTGCTGATCATTGAAGAACACGGTGGATGAAGTGTACAGAGAAACAGATGAACTAAAGTTTGTACAAAAATGCACCTGCATGATCAGTGGAGCTAAAAAGGACAATAATTGGTGAGACGGTGGCTGATGGTTGTGAGCATTATCGTAGCCTAGAACACATATATAAATAAGGCATCTGTAACAACTACACTCCTATATTTGGACTTTGGGCTTATAAAAGGTGAGAACACAGAGAGAGAGAGAGAGAGAGAGAGAGAGAGAGACAGAGAGAGACAGAGAGAGAGACAGAGAGAGAGAGAGAGAGAGAGACAGAGAGAGAGAGAGAGCGAGAAAGAGAGAGAATCCAAACACCCACAAATGAGTATAGCTGTCCAGGAGTCACAGG
>BRDA01021132.1:7500-15529 GCA_036984385.1 Crenuchus spilurus
ATTGCTATGAAAGCAAGCAAGACAACTAACCCTGACTGGAAGAGCAACCTGCAAAATAACGAGTTAAGTGAAGTTTACAAGCTCACATTGTCCTCACATATTTTAAACTGCACCACATCATGTACTTCCAAAGTTGCTCAGTTTAGCTAGCCAGCTAGCAAGGTATACAGTGGTAACCCTACTTACAAGCATCCCTACTACACTGTAAAAAATGAACTTGCCCTGTCGTTAACCTAACTTAAATATTGTAGTTGGTATGACTACCAAGCACTGAATTTGTTGTGGTAACTCAATATTTCATGTTTATATGTTTACTAACTACACTTCCTGAGTTTACCTAACTTAAAATTTTAAGGCAGCATGGACACTAACTTTTTTAAGTTGAAACAACACGAATATTTTTTACAGTGTAACGAGTATTCCAGGTAATGAGTCAAGATCTCGGAATATTTTTGTTCCAGGTAACGAATAAAATTCCAAGTAACGAGTAGCATAAATTTGTTCAAGTATGCCAACCGCTAGGGGTGCTGGGGTCATAGCATCCCCTAGATACTAGCATAGAAGAAGAGGTCAGTCATTACCTTTGACCGCTGTCCAGTGAAAGTGCAAGTGAAAGCGACGCAAAGACAGCAAAAGGTAGTGAAGAAGAAAGTTAGATACATTTTACTTTTACTTTTCATATGATAAGTGTAACCATGCCATACACGTACGCCCGTCCTCCTGTCCTCCTTAGCCGCCAGCCTACGTCAGGTTTATGTTTTAAAAACCCATATAAACACATTATTTAGCATATTAAAGTATTGTGTATATTGGCCGGCTGACACGGATTAATCAGTTTTACATGTATTCTTATGGGGAAAATGCATCCAGCTAACGAGCAAACCAGCTAACGAGCTCGGCTCCTGCACGGATTAAACTCGTAAGTACGGTTACCACTGTATTTGCTTATTATTACCTTGAAATGAGTTGTAACTGCAACTAAATGTATCTGATAACTGTTGTTTAAACATTCTTTGGTTGATCGACTTGTGTGCTTAGGGATGTTGTCTTGCTGCCTTCTGTTGTCTTGAGGCCTTCAGTTGCTTAGAAGTTACCCTGGGGTCCTTGTGATCTTGCTGACTATTACACGCCTTGCTCTTGTTGATCTTTGTTGGTCGACCATTCCTGAGGAGGGTAACAATGGTCTTGTATTTCCTCCATTTGTACACAATCTGTCTGACTGTGGATTGGTGGAGTCCAAACTCTTTAGAGATGGTTTTGTGACCTCTTCCAGCCTGATGAGCATCAACAGCTCTTTTTCTGAGATCCTCAGAAATCTCCTTTATTCATGCCATGATACACTTCCACGAACATGTGTTGTGAAGAGCAGACTTTGATAGATTCCTGTTATTTAAATAAAACAGGGTCCCCACTCACACCTGATTGTCATCCTATTGATTGAAAACACCTGACTCTAATTTCACCTTTAAACTAACTGCTAATCCTAGAGGTTCACATACCTTTGCCTCTCACAAATATGTCATACTGGATCATTTTCCTCAATAAATAAATAACCAAGTATATTTTGTCTCATTTGTTTAACTGGGTTCTCTTTATCTACTTTTAGGACTTCTGATGATGTTTTAAGTCATATTTATGCAGAAATATAGAAAATTCTAAATGGTTCACAAACTTTCAAGCACCACTGTATTTAGGTGACTACTGAGTTCTAGTGATTGTTAGTGACATTAGCCTTGAAACAACAAAAATTTGTACTCAAAACATGTCTAGACTGATGGACAAGATCTAAAAATGTGCCTTTTTCTGAACTGTTCCTTTAAGACATTTAGAAAGATATTAAATGGGTATTTCTTCTGCTTAGGGAGTGTAAAGAAAGACTCTGCTGATGATGCATCGCAGGTCAGTCGAGGCAGCAATTTTACTGACATTTCTCCACCAGGTCTCCAGGTTCTTCGTAGTGCAGCCATAAATTAAGACATCAGGGTCTTTTTTATTACAAGAATCGTCAACCACTGAAAGCAGGACAAAGAGAGTGGCCTTCAGAAGAAGTGTTTCTACCTCATCTATGATCAAAGGAAGGGAAATTGCCTTTTTTGCCTTTTTCTTCCTCACAAAAGATTTTCAGAGCCTTGATTCAGAATAAAATGAGATGGTCTGGAGATCTTTATGTCCTCAGACTTTTCTTCTCAACAGCAGGAAAACTCATAAGTCAGCCTGACCCAAAAAGTTAAATACAGTATTTTTAAATTGATAATAGATGGTCAATTTTGTCTTTACACTGTCACTTTATTAGAAACATCGCCCTTCTACTTCCACTTATTAGTCACTTTATTAAAAACCCCGTCTTTCTAGTTTCACTCACTGGACACTTTAATAGAAACACCATCCCTCATTGAACACCTTACTATAAACACCGTCCCTCACTGGACTATTCTATGCTCACCTTCTACGTCCATTTTAAACCCTTACTGATTTACACTCATTCATTCATCTCTGGTAGGTTTCTGACTACGGAACTGCTACTACCTAGATATTATTTGGCCAACACCCAGACAAGTGCAGCTCTGTGGTCAAAACTGTAGAAGGACTAGAGGATGACTACCACAAATAGTTCATCAACAGTTTGTGTTTGGGGTTTCTAATAAAGTGGCCAGTGGGTGGAGCTACATGAGAGGTGTTTCTGAAAAAGTACACCGTGGGTGGAGCTACAAAAGTGCGATTTCTGATTAAGTGACCTGCGGTGGTATAATTCATGTACTACGAGCTCAACCTGCACCATTAAACAGCTGCTACTCTCTCCACCTTCTGATTAACCACCAGTGATGGGACGTTTCCATGAAAGCTGTTGTGTTCTGCTGGATCCATTTGGCTTTCTTTCACCTTGGCTTGATTGCCACAAAGCTGTTGGAGCTTATGGAGCATGATCAGCCAGCTGAAGCAGAACGGTCCAGCTCTGTGACTGATATTTCAACCAGAACAATAGCAATGAAGGAACCATTGGGCAATACCATCCAGAAATCAAAAACATTAAGCTACAGCTAGATATCAGAATCTGAAATATAAACTAGTCTTGTACAGTAGTTTTCACTAGTGCTTATAAACAAAACAGTAAATTAAAATTGTACATTTTTGTAAAATTTGAATTTTTCTTTTATTAAAGAATGTGACGTGAATGGACTGAGCTTTATTTAGTTTACAGGAAGACATTTCAATGCTACTGAATGTTCCAGTACTTATGTACTACACATTTATTATAATATGGCGTACTTAACATTTATAGTACTAGATAGTACACATATGATACCAGCGTGAATAAAAATGATGTTTTAATATAACTAAAGCTTATATTGGCCACAATGTCTTATTAACACTTTTTGTCACCATCCGCAGGTTTAAACATGTTACATCAATTCATTTATGGCTGCAGCGCAACAAACGTGGATGCTTCACTTATGGTTTGCACGAAAGAAGAGCAGCATTGCAGATATGTTCGGACAATTGCAAACTAAATTTGGAATGATACTCTAAGGAAATCAAAAGTGAAAAATGATTGGAAAAGTATCACCAAAAATCTTATAAATCATCAATGCATTCATTGTCCTTGTTGAACATTTGGCCCCAATGAGTAAAATATTATACACTTTGTTATATTAAAGCTATATTAAAACCTGTTGGTCTTATCAACACTCTTTGTACAAGTTCACTGTCTACATAACGGCTGTGCAGGCTTGAATGCATTGCATCAGTTAATTTATGACTGCCGTGCAACAAATATGGCTGCCCCATTATAATTTGCAGGAAAGAAGAGCAGTGTTGCGGCGCTTGTTTTTGTGGTCTGAGGATGTGTCTGGAGCTAATATTGATCAAAGATTATGTATACAGAACAGGAGAAAGTGTAAAACTAAGTGTGGATCAATACTCTAAAGAGGTGAAAGTTTCACGCAAAACTTGGTGCCAGGTGAACAAAATGTATTGAAAAGCATGTAAAAATAATGTATTTATATTTTCTGAAAAACTGATTCAAATCAATTCTATTGCTGATCATTTCTGACGGACCCTTGTAGATCTATATATTGTACATTATATATACTATAATATACACATAGTATAGTACTACCTGCCATATGTATTTGCTATAGTGCTGCTGTGCTGTAGTACAATAGGACATGCTTATTATAAATATGGTTTTATATCAAATGTAAATGATGATATCTGTTTTATTAATGTCAGACTAACACTATTATAGAGATTAGAGACCGAACTCTATCAATTCGATATGCAACTCCAGAGGGTTAATGCCTTGTATGTAATATGGCAGATAATTTCAGTGATATGGTTCTTATACAGTCAGTAACTGTGATGTGATTACATTCATTTTGACTGTAACACATTAAGAAGATTGAGGCATGAAACAGTGAAATTGCAGAAGTACCTGCTACTGGGTCCTACGGAGGAGAACTGACGTGCAGCCCCTAATCTGCAGATCTTAATTAAGAGTTGTGTTTGTGGCAGCATCTTTTTGCACAGTGGAAATTGACGAGGAGTGGTGAAGTGAAAGAAAAAAAAAACTTGTCAGTGTCTGTCCTCGTGCGAGGCGGCAGAGAGCTAATTAGGTTTTGTTTGAAGATTCACACTCAGGGCAGTGACTGATAGTGAGAAACAGTTTCTCTTTATTTTTTCTCTTTCTGTCACTCTCTTTCTCTGTCTTCTCTCACCTTCCTTATGACTGTATGTACTCTGACAGGCAAAAGTTTGGCCACCCCTGGTCACAGACTCGGTTACTGTGAATAGTTCAGTGAGAAGATGATGACCTGGTCTCTGCTCTTCTCAACCACCATTAGTGTATTATTGTTCTGACAAGTCCAGTGTGAAAGATTAAGTGTCTTAAGAGATCTCATCTTTTAAAAACTAAGATCTTGGTAAAAGATATTTAACTAAAACAGTGCATTTTCTGAAGGAAATAGAGAATAGTTGCGCAGCTAAAGTGGTTCCCATGTCCAGAAACCTGCTACGTGGTGAATATATGGTTGCTAAGTGCCTGCTAAGTGATTGCTACATCCAAGTGGTTGCTATGTTGTTGCTATATGGTTGCTAAGTAGCTGCTAAGTGGTTGCTATGTGGTTGCTAAGTGGTTGCTAGACTGTTGCTATATGGTTATTAAGTGGTTTCTATGGTGTTTTAATGTGGTTGCTACATGCTTACAGGGTGGTTCCTAAGTTGTTGCTATGCTGTTGCTGAGTGGATGTTATGGTATCCCAGGTGGTTGGTATGTGGTTGCGAAGTGGCTACTACATAGGGTGACCAGATGTCCTCTTTTACCCGGACATGTCCTCTTTTTGAGACTTAAAAAACACATCCGGGTGGAATTTCATGAACGTCTGGGATTTTGTTTTACTTGAGAAGCGTTTCGTTCACAAACTAGTATCACCTTCCCCCTATTCTGTTTGGTTCGCTTTATTAAATGTACTTGGGCGAGCAGGACCCAAGCAGAAATCCAAGCCGGTTTCCCTGTAGACTGCCTACAAGCTCACCGATTGGCTCTGCCGTTTCTTGCTAACGTGTGATTGGCTGTCGCTGCTGTCACTCCCTCAAACAGCGTCCGTTGTTACCTGTAAGTTGTTTACATGTTGCGCGTTTGTTCTGTCTGTGTCACGTCAGCTAGACGTATTTTAATATCAGAAGTTTAATAACACAATTCATAAACATTAACATTTGAGTCTGTGTGCGTGTCTACCAGTCTGCGATAAGCCATCTATTTGTATGCATCTAAGTTGAACTGTTATCAAAATAATTCACAATTTCTGCTTATTTTTGCTCAAAAATGAGGTATAATTACGTGTGAATTGAGGTTTATTGATAATTTTATGCTTTTAACAGTTTATTATTTTTAATAATATGTAATGTATTAATATTTAATTTTCAAATTTTATTATTTTGTTTTATCATAATAAACCTCATAGTTATTAATATATTAGTATATTATTAATAGTAACTAGTAATTGTTACAAAAATATAGATAATAATTTGTCAATATTTATTAATAATTAATAATAATAATAATGTCGTCAATAATAATAATAATAATAATAATAATAATAATAATAATAATACAATTTATGTTCAAGCAAAAAAAAAACCCTGACGAGGTGTCCTCTTTTTCGTCGTCTCAGATCTGGTCACCCTACTACTACATGGTTGCTAAGCTGTTACTATATGGTTGCTAAGTAGTTGCTATGGTAATCCAGGCTGCTGCTTTGTGTCGCTAAGTGGTTGCTGTGTGGATGGTAGCCATAAAAAATTGCGTTGCAGGCCTGAAATGCAGCATTGGATGTATATTAACAAATGATATGAAGTGGAACAGACATGGCTGTTCTAAAAGCTTCTGATTTGAGGTTGTTTTAGTTTTAGATATTAAATACTTATATACATACACATATGCCTGACTTTATACACTGTTACATTGATTATTAAAGACATAAACATGCTTCTCTGCTCTTGATTTGAGGTCATTCTAGAGAAGGACGAGGGTGACATGTAGGCACAGATAAAGATCAATCTATCTGGCAGGATGAAATTGTATTCCTCCTCCAAGAATAATCCCCCAGCACCACTGCAGCTCCAGGGTGGTGAAAGAAACAGGCCAGATAAACTAAACCTGCTGTCAATTACGCCTTATTGGAACCCAGGGGGAGGAAGAATCAGCCTGTTTCTGAAGTTGTATGTTCAGATACTTGTTTATTCTTATTTACTTGGATGGCCCCCCATTAATAAATGTTGACATCTGAAGTGATGGAGATATTTACATACATCTAAAAAAAAATAATACGGATAAAAGGCTAATTTTTAATAATTTACAGTTTAAATGGCTTTAATAATAATAATAATAATAATAATAATAATACTTATGAGTTCTTCAATGGTTACAACGCTGACAGAGCTGGTGGATCATTCTCTAATGTTTAGGAGAAGATTCCAGCCTTCAAAGAACAAAACCTGAGCTTCCTTCAGGTTCTTCCAAAACTTTACGTTGGGAAGAAAGCTGATTTAAATGTACTGAAGTTATTCACAGAACTCAGAGCCGGGAGAACTCTGAGTCATTTCAATCTTGTCGAGACTTTTATATCTCACCGGTGGACATGTTTAAGAGAGCGTCTCCATCTTTTTTTTACGTCTGGAGCACAAATAAACCCTCACGGACATGAGAAGGCCAGCCAGCCTCATTTCTCCACACTTTATATTGTCCTAAATTCACAAAGCCACTTTGGTAATAAAAGAAGAGTGAGTGTTATTCCTGCCTGTGTCTCCCCTCTCGCTCGTACGTCCCTGTAAATGAACACAGCTTGGTGATTGTTTTTTTGGGGGGGCTTTGGTGCTTTTTCTGGATGAGCAAAAATGTGTTTCTCGTCCACTGGTTCGTACTATTGTTCTGGTTGAAGTATCAGTCACAGAGCTGGACCATTCTGCATCTGCTGGCTGATCGTGCTCCATAACCTTCCATAACCAAATCTTCAGCCAAAGTGAAAACCAGCCAAATGGAGGCAGAAGAACATCAGCACTCATCGCTGATGGTTAATCAGAAGGTTGAGGATGGAGCTCAGAAAGAAATCTAATTATACTACACATGGTTTGTGAGTGATGTACATGGTCATAGTTCCTAATAAAGTGGCAGTGAGTGGACATAGACAGTTGGTGTTTCTAATAAAGTGACCAGTGAGTGGATGTAGAAGGACGGTGTTTCTAATAAAGTGGCATTGAGTGGATGTAGAAGGGTGGTGTTTCTAATAAAGTGGCCAGTGAGTGGATGTAGTAAAACGGGGTTTCTAATAAAGTGGCATTGAGTGGATGTAGAAGGGTGGCATTTCTAATAAAGTGGCAGTGAGTGGACATAGACGGACGGTGTTTCTAATAAAGTGGCAGTGAGTGGACGTACTTCTAGTAAGACGGGGTTTCTAATAAAGTGGCAGTAATTAGACGTAGAGGGTTGGTGTTTTTATTAAAGTGGCAGTGAGTGGACATAGAAGGATGACGT
>BRDA01021138.1:0-17491 GCA_036984385.1 Crenuchus spilurus
TTTAAAATATAGAATCCCCTTTACTTTAACCTGGCCTAACCTAAAACTGGTCTTAAAAAGTGCTGGTTAGCAATATCTTTACTTCTGGGATGTCGTACATTCTGATTTTATGTGTTTACATTCCTGCCTCTCCTGATTCAGTTTTAATAGGTACCATATGGCAGCCTAACCAAGCAGAGGCCAGACAGAGTCTGCTACTGATTCAGTAAATGTGCCATAAAGTACGCACAATAAAGAGTCATTTGTAAAGTTCTCTCACTCGACTCACACAACTATTTGGATTTTTGAGACAGTTTCTGTTCTTTGATTTTTATAATAGCTGTTAATCAGGCTCTCAGATGGTTCACTTTGAAGTTTGTCTCTAAGTGATGCCTGTGGGAAAAGGTCAGTCACTGAGGGTGGCAGACCTTGCCACCTAAGCTCTCTTGTTCATGACTCATGATGGTCTTTTATGATTCAGAAGATAACAGCATCTTACGGGAGGTCTTTGAAGTTACTTCTTCAAGATTTTTTTTTTTATTTTAACTCACCAGAGTAAGCCTTAAATCCACAGAAACCCTCTAGATGTGTTAATACTGTAATGTGTGCAACAAGAGGTCTGGTTTTAAAACACTTACTCTGACCAGCCAAGTCATTGTCCATTACATCAGCACCACTCATCATATACTTGGTACTGTTACCATTACAGACGATAGTTCCTCTACCTCTCCACATACTTTGTTAGCTAGTTACAATATACAATTATTTAGTATAATGTACCAGTCAAAATTTGGATACACCTTCTCATTCAATGGGTTTTTCCCTACATTATAAATAAACACTGAAGTCATTCAGACTCTGAGTGAACACATCAGGAATCATGTAGTAAACTTAAAAGTGTTAAACAAACCAAAACATGTTTTAGATTTTACTTCAAAGTAAACACACAACTGATGTCTCAAACACATTAAGAGGCAAGAAATGCAAGTCATAAACTCCTGATCAATGATCACTATTATTAATATAATTATTGTTTTATACTATATCACAATGTCAGATTTAACTATGGATGTAAATCTCTATCTGTAGTTTGATCAGAGGAGGATGGATCCCCTTTGTGAGTCTGGTTCCTCCCAAGGTTTCTTCCTCCAGCCTTGTGGGAGTTTTCCCTTGCCACTGTTGCCTTTGGCTTGCTCACATCGGGATTAGATTCAAAGTGTTTGATACTAATTATGTAAAGCTGCTTTGTGACAACGCCCGTTGTAAAAAGCGCTATATAAATACATTTTGATTGATTGATTGAACTCTTGACAAGACACAGCTGTAAACTGAAAGCCATTCCAGGTGACTACCTCATAAAGCTGACTGAGAAAATGCCAAGAAAGCTGCATGTAAGCAAAATGTGCCTACTGTGAAGAATGTCAAATATAAACATGTTCTGGTTTGTTTACTTGTTTGTTTACTAAATAATTACAAATGTGTTTATTCATAGTTTAGATGACTTTAGTATTAATCTACAATACAGAACATTTTTAAATAATAGAAAAATCATTGAATGTCCAGAAGGTGTCCAAACTTTTGACTGGTACTTATTTGTTGTACAATGATGTGCTTCTGTGAGCACAAAGCCAAGAATGGACCAGCTCCTCCATACTTGATGGCAATGGTCAAAAGTCGATCCCTATCAAGAGCCTTTTGAACTTCAAGCATGTCTTGGCTTGACCAACCGTCCTTCAAGAAGACAAGTGTCCAGACTTGACTCTGACCTCACACCTAAATGGAGGAATGAACCATTGAGTCATTCACTGTCTCTTCTAAGCGTACTCATCCTGTACTTATTAAAGGCTTATGACTGTTCTCATGTCTTTATTGGTTTGACATTCATGCAATGTTTTTGGAGTATTGTTTATCTAAGCATCCATCCTGACTTTTCTATTAAACATCTGAGTTTGAGGTATCTTCTGGATTCTATGTTACACTGACTAGGCAGGGATCCTTCCTGTGCACTTTTATTATAAGTCGCTCTGGGTAAGAGAATCTACTAAATACCTAAAATATAAATGTAAATTACATTATATGGTCACTTTAAGCTCTGTGTGACAAACTCTGACTACATAGTAACAGACTATTTAATTCCTATAGTTGTTTGTCTTTTTCCTCATTCATATATAAGTTACGAGTCATATCCCTGGATGTCATTTGTTTTTGGAGTATTATACAGTCACACACACACATAGATAAAAGGGGAGGGGATTTCCATTTTCATCACCCATTATTCAGCCCTAATCCTCTTCACAATGACATGTGGTATGTGTGGAATGTTAGAAGAAAGAGAGAGTTAGAACGAGATGAAGGAAATTGGTAAAGACACAGTGGGTGATAAATGACTCAACATGACTTTGTTTAATCTTTTCTTTTTTTTTAGCTTCCTTCCGCTGAACTACATGAGAATTAAATGACAACATTGAGAAAAAATATCCCAGATCACTGATCTTTATAATAAAGTTAGGGGAAAAAAACAATGTCAGAACTTTTTGCAGTTATACTTATTCATGTCTCTATTTATAACCAAACAGCCTTAAGAGTGCTATCAGAAATATTAACAAAGGTTTTATGTTTGTGTTCCTAATTTAATTTAAAAAGAACTTAAACTCATATATTTTATATTGTTTACATGTAAAGTGACATTTGAAGCCTTTTTTTGTTTTACTGTTGATCAGTATGACTTACAGCTCAAAAATACTGAATCTCAGGTTATTTGAATATTTAATGTTGAGTAAATTACTGTTCAAACATTAAACATTAAAACAAAAAAGAATGTTTTAATTAAATCACTTTATAAGTCATAAACTTTGTAGATGTTTTACTTTAAACTCATAATGTCTAAAAACAATATCACTTCCAGCTGATACAAAACTTTCATACGATCACAACTGGCAAAACATGACCTGGCAGCCGTGCCCTGGTGGTTCAGGATCTGGTCTTGTGACTGGAAGGTCACAGGTTCAGTCATCTGGTAGGTCATGACTGAAGTTTCTGTGAGCGAAGCATCCGAAGCACCATGGATGGGGTTGCCCACCACTTCAGGCACATGTGCTCACTGCCCCCTAGTGTATTCAGCAGTGTGTGTGTGTGTGTGTGTGTGTGTGTGTGTGTGTGTCTCAGTGCATAGATGGGTTAAATGTGAAAGTCAAATTACTCTTAGTCAATAAATGTGCACTTTCGCTTTCACCTAAGAATATATGTGACTAATGTGTGTGTGTGTGTGTGTGTGTGTGCGTGTGTGTGTGTGTGTGTGTGTGTGTGTGTACACAGTATTTAGTGTATTAGTCTAGCATATCAAACACTGAAAGTGTGAGTCAGTTGTTTTTGTAACACTATTATGACTGAAGGACACACATTGTATTACAAGAATAATTTCTTTCACTTTCACTTTTTGTGTTCAGTTGGGCAGCAGAGTGGTGAAAAACTATAGTATGACTAGTATATATCATGTTATTAAGCATTAGTAGTCATTTAGTACATTTGAGTGGTTCCACAATGACAACTTTAGTAAGATTTATTCTACATTTTTCACAAGTATGTTAAACTAAGTAAATCAAAAGAAGGTTAAATTATAGTGATGCTGATAAAGTCTATGTTTCAATGCTGTGCTGAGCCATTTGCAATGAAATGTTATTCAGTGTGTTTTTGCTGTGTGACAAAGTTTGTCTAACTCTTAATTCCCTAAATACATGTCTATGCATGTCAGCATCACTTACTGAATAACTGATGGAGAAATAGCAAGATTGTGTGTGTGTGTGTGAGTGTGTGTGTGAGGTGCTGATAAATCCATGAAACATGCTAATAATCAGCATTGTCATTATTTTTTAACTGTATACATACACACACACACACACACAGTATCAGTCAAAAGTGTGGACACACCTTCTGGACATTCAGTGTTTTTTCATGATTTTAATAATGTTCTGTATTGTAGATTAATACTAAAGTCATCTAAACTATGAATAAACACATCTGTAATTATTTAGTAAACAAACAAGTAAACACACCAGAATATGTTTATATTTTACATTCTTCACAGTAGACACCTCTGGCTTAGATGCAGCTTTCTTGTCATTTTCTCAGTCAGCTTTATGAGGTAGTCACCTGGAATGGCTTTCATTTAACAGCTGTGTCTTGTCAAGAGTTCAATCAATCAATCAAATCAATCAAAAATGTATTTATATATAGCGCTTTTTACAACGGGTGTTGTCACAAAGCAGCTTTACATAATTAGTATCAAACACTTTGAATCTAAGCCCGATGTGAGCAAGCCAAAGGCAACAGTGGCAAGGAAAAACTCCCTCGAGGCCGGAGGAAGAAACCTTGGGAGGAACCAGACTCACAAAGGGGATCCATCCTCCTCTGATCAAACTACTGATAGAGATTTACATCCATAGTTAAATCTGACATTGTGCTATAGTTGAAACATTAATGATATTAATAATAGTGATCTTTGATCAAGAGGTCATGACTTGCATTTCTTGCCTCTTAATGTGTTTGAGACATCAGTTGTGTGTTTACTTTGAAGTAAAATCTAAAACACGTTTTGGTTTGTTTAACACTTTTAAGTTTACTACATGATTCATTATGTGTTCACTCAGAGTCTGGATGACTTATATAAAAAAATAAAAATATAAAAACATTGAATAAGCTGTGTCCAAACTGGTTTTGTATACATAGAAGTCTACTTCCACTGTATCATTTATCAGCTTATTATATCAGCGCTCTACTGTTCTTTTTATATACTAGAGAAACCTGTTCTCCGAACACAAAACTGAGGGAAACAATTCAACAAAAAGTGTTCATTTTCTGTGACGTCATTTACGGATGAGAATTATTCTATTAAAAAGTTGCATCATTCAAAACCATTCAACAGATGTGTGAACGTATTTAAGTAGATTTTACACATGCATAGATGTTTTTCTGATTATCAACAAACATTATACTTGAAACTGTGATTTTTAGCTGAGGCCTTTTCACTCAGACTGGGCTTCTTTGTTTAAATTGGCGACAAAACTTAAAGATTATATGTTTGATTAGGGATCTTTAAGGACACACAGCAACTGGCTGGTGAGAGGTGTGAGGGACATTTGGGCTGACATCACCTCTCTCAAAAGATGCTTGAAGAAGTATTTTTTTGATAGGACATTCACTCACTTTGTAAATAAGTCTTTTTTTAAATCAGAATGGTGTTCGCTGACACTCTCTTCAACATCTCACAGAATAACATGGAAGGGAAACAGCATTATGACCATGTGACCACCTGTCTCCTACAATGAATGTGTGATCCAGACAGAGCCGATGTGTTACAAGGTCATTATTTCACTTTTAGAAAGCACATAATATGATTGTATGTTCTTGTGCTGTCATTTTAGCAGCTTTTACTCATATGATAGAGTAAATGTAATTTTTACTCATCAGGGTAAAGGTCAGTAGAGGGTCATGGTGGAGTAGCTCTGATTATTTTTGTTAGTGTAGCTTGCTAAAAGATTTTTTTTACAGGTGTAAAGATGTATGTAAAGCTCTGTAAACGTGAACTAAGTGAGACATAGTGGTTGTTCATTGAACTAGGGAGAAATATGACTGGATTATTTAGTGTGCTACAGTAAATTTTGTTTATAATGCACCATTTAAACTTAGTGCAATAAAACTGCTGTGTTTTACTTGAGATCTGTGAATAATGCCAGTTATGATAAGTCTGATGCAAGGCACCTCATTGAACTTCAGTGTAATTCAGTCCAGCACAGTTATCCTCATTGTCCACAATGTGGCACTACTGGTACTCTTATGTGTCAAGACAATAGACTGCTGGAACCTTCAGGGTGTCATGTTTTCTGCAATCACAAATTTTATATGACCTAAATACTGTATATGAGTTAAAACATGTGTGAAATACTGCTGCTGTGGTGTCAGAAGTGTTATCAGAGACAAATGATTACCCATATTAGCTCAAACAAGCTGAACTGCTTGGCTCTGTATGTGGGGTTTGTTTGTCCTAAAATTAATATTCATATATGTCTGACACAACAGTGTCATGTAATCATTAAGCAAGTGGTTGGTTGTGCTATATTCAGTCGATTGTGCTTCTAAATATAACAGACTTTCACAGGAAATCCACTGTTACAGCAGTAATGCTCACACAGTAAATTTGCCAGAGTTAAATCAACACTATTAGAGTTAAATTAACACTGAGGGTGTCAAAATGTAACACTCTCAGTGTTAATTTAACTCTAATAGTGTTGATTTAACACTGGCATATTTACTGTGCACTGCATGGAAATATTTGCCCAGTTTTTTGCTGCTTTCACTCACTTTCTGCTCTCCATGATGTTTTTTAATTCTGCAGCAGGGAGCTAGATCTTCAACTTACCCTTAAAAGTTTGTCCGCTTACACATATTCCAGTTTTGCAGACTCACCATTTTGCCTGAGGGGTTATGAGGAAGTATGTGACAAATAACACATCTGCCTTTAAACAATATTACATTTTATTTCACTACAAATGTAATTAAACAGAGACTGTATACGGCGGCACGGTGGCTTAGTGGTTAGCACGTTCGCCTCTCACCGCTGGGGTCTTGGGTTCGAGTCCCTATCTGAGCAGAGTTTCCATGTTCTCCCCGTGTCTGCGTGGGTTTCCTCCGGGGACTCCGGTTTCCTCCCACAGTCCAAAAACATGGAGATCAGGTGAATTGGGTAATCTAAATTGTGTGTCTGTGTGTGTGTGTCTGTGTGTCACCCAGCGATGGATTGGCGCCCTGTCCTGGGCTTAGTTGACTAATGTGATGCCCTGCCCTGCGCCCAGTGAGGGGGGTAGGGGACTAACCGCGACCCTGATAAGGAATAAGTGGGTGTGATAATGAATGAATGAATGTATATAATTGACCAGACATATACACACTTGCTGCTTTCAGTTATCATCAGGGTCAGCTACACATACATAACTACAGCACAGGTCACCAGAAAAAGGCCAAAAGTAGGGACGCACCAAAAAAAACATTTGTTACTATAAATTTTGTAACTATTTCCCAAAATAAGTCTGTAGTAAGTCAGGATAGAATGTCTGTATTTTAATAAGATGATTTGACATTTTTTGGTTTAATAACATTAGTTTAATCAATTATTCTTTTAAGTTTGTATATAAATGAAATGTAAGAAAAATGACACTACACAAGCTAACAAACACAACTCAACACAAGATAAACATCTGTAAAAGTGTAAGTGCTCTAAAATGTCCTGGTAGACGGCTGCACTGACTTTGGACTGGATATAACACAGTGGACCAACACCAGCAGATGACATGACTGAAAGTAAATTTTGTGTTTCATTTGGAAATCAGAGTCTGGAGGAAGATGAGAGACACACAATCTAAACTGCTTGAGGTCTAGAGTGATGGTTTGGGGAGCCATGTCATCTGCTGGTGTTGGTCCACTGTGTTATATCCAGTCCAAAGTCAGCGTAGCCATCAACCAGGACATTTTAGAGCACTTCATGCTTCCATCTGCTGACAAGCTTTATGGAGATGTGGATTTAATTTATCTAGCAGGACTTGGCACCTGCCCACACTGCCAAAAGTGCCAACACCTGGTTTAATAACCACAGTATCACTGTGCTGGGCAGTAAACTCACCTGAGCTAAACCTCACAGAGCATCTATGAGCTACTGTCAAGAAGATAAGACACCAGACCCAACAATCCAGACGAGCTGAAGGCCGCTATCAAAGCAACCTGGGCTTCAATACCACCTCAACAGTGCCACAGGCTGATCACCTCCACAACGCACTGATGCAGTAATTCATGCCCCGACCAAGTACTGAGTGTATATACTGTACATACTTTTCAGTAGAACAACATTTATGTATTAAACATAATTTTATAATATTCTAATGTTTTGAGATTCTGACTTTTGGGTTTTCATTGGTTGTCGGCCTTAATCATCAGCATTTTTATTGTATTCATTCAAGAATTTTACAACATATGTGTCATCACTTTAATATGTGTAATGTAGCTAAACAGCTAAAAAAAACTGCTTTAAATTCACTTATATTCTTTCATATGTGATCTTTTTAATTTGAATATGTATGTATAAGTTGTTTTTTCTCTCTTGTTTGAATACCTGAAATATTATTTTGAACTAATGTTATACTTTTATGTTATACCCAGTGACAGACTCAGGGCAGCGGCGAAAATTTTATTTACCGGTATATATTTTTTTCCCCACTGAAGGGGCACTCATCAATTTGAGGGGCACCAACCTCACCTCATCATAAACTGTTGTAGGAGAACCCTACACAGCACTGAATCACATGTTCTCTACTGAAAAGGGACATTTTTTGGGACACTGTCTAGAAGGGATACAATAGAGTGTCATTTTCTATTGGATAGGCAACCAAATAAGGGGCCTAATTAAGACAGATTATCAGTGTTTCTTCTTCTAGAGGGCATACCATCATCATTTATTGCAAAAAAAAGGGCCACTCAATATTTTTCCCATGTGAAGGACGGCTAACAGGACACTTTTTGTCATTCTAGAGGGCACTTTGGCAACGTTTTTTCAGTGATAGGTGCACAGAGTGGGGAGGAGGATCCTTGCCCCCGTCCCTCTTGAGTCCACCAGTGCTGTTACTTTGCACTTGGTCATATTATTCTGGCAATAAAAGAAAAAAAAAATTCTATCTGGAAAAAAGTACAAATGAGAAATAAAGGAAACAGACTGAGCAATGGTCGTTATTGTCATCACACAAACTGAATGTGTTGTTACATTAGTCCTACTTTCATTGTGTCAATCCATTCTTTTAGGAACCACCCTACTCCCTCAGACCACCCCAGTTTGTGAGAATTCATCAAAGGGCAAGCACCCAGTTTAACACTTTACCATTGTGCTATACTTCCTCTCATGGCTGGTCGTACAAAAGTACAATGGCTTGAGGCATATTTTTGATGTTCATGACTATGTGAAGTGAAAACACTCCTCTCATCAGTCTTCTTTTAAGAGAACCCAACACCAGGGGGCACCCACACTTCAACGGGGGGGGGCCTCTTGATCTACAGTCAAATGCTCTCTATGCTTATACTCCCATACACCTCTTGGGAGACAATAAAAATACATGACTATTTTCAGCTACCTGTAATGGAGCTTATTGTCCATTCCATGCTGAGAACATTTATAAATGGTTAACCAGGGACAAACACAGACAATTTATATGGTTTTAAAGGTTGTTTTATTCAGCTCCATGTTACTGGTAAAGTTGCTTGAGCACACCTGTTTTCTGGACTCTGAAAGAAAAACAAACACAAACAACCATAATTGTTTTTGCACTATTCAGGGTGGCCAACTGATGGTGTAGATCATGTCTAAGACTAATAATATTTTCATTAAAAGGCTAAACCATTTCTGGTAGTTAAGGGGGGGAGAGTTTGTTCTGTTTTCCCATTTAGGATCCAGCATGTGTGTTTTAATATTAAGGATTCTGTTTTTAATAATAAATTAATTGAATGATAAATGGTTTTAAATGAGCTAAAATGCAAGGTCAGGGTTATACTTATAAAACTCTCCTGTACCTGTAGTTGGCCTAGTCTAATAGCCTAAGGTATATAAATACCAGGATGCAGCCATTTGGGGGTTGCCTGGTTGGGAGTGTGAAGCTTAGTGCTATGGTTGAGAGCACTTTATATTAAGTTTCTGTTAACTTTGATTAAGTTTAAATTGTTTTGATCTTTTTCTTTTTTTTCTCTCTTTTTTTTCTTTTTATAACTTTATATATATTGTTTGTGTTGGAGTATTTTTGGGTTAATTTTTCTATGGCAGTTCACACTGTGGCACATGGGAGATAATAAATATCTTTGCATTGGAACTTCCTGTTTTGAATCAGTTTTTCAACCACCACTCAGCCTTCCTGCAACACTACCAATAGGCAGTACATACACCACATCAGGCCAGCACAAATACTAAACGAGGCTCACTACTGTATTTGAATGTGTTTTTGTATCCATAAACAAGCATCTCCCGGTCTCTCAAACCAAACCAACGCAAAACAGATCAATGAAAAGTGACACACAGATTTGACCTGGTGACCTTTGATCTGTACTCAAAAGCTGCTCCTCTGAGATATAGCAAGTCACCAAGATTTGAGCTGGTAATCTCTCAATTTGTGCTGAAATACTCTACTATTGCACTAATGTACCACTACCCAAGCACGTTAACAGCATTTGACAGACTACAACTACATGAGGCCTATTTTCAGTGTGTTTGCTGCTCAGCTTGTTCTAAAAGCTGTAACAGAGAAAAGGGAAAGAGCGGTCACAGAAGCAGTGCCACCATGATAGTAGTGATTATAAAAACACTTGATTGACTAACCAAATATGAAAATTGAAGCATCTGGGGGGAAGTGGTTCTCTCATCACCAGTCCCCATCTAGGTAGAGTTTCCTTGTTCTCCCAGTGTCTGTGTGGGTTTCTCCCATAGTTCAAAAACATGGGGTCAGGTGGTTTGGGTATTCTAAATTGTGCATGTGTGCATTTATGTCCTGGGTTTAGTTGGGATAGTGCAATGCCCTGCCCTGCCCCTTGATTGGGATTAAGCAGATAATAAATGGATGGAATGTCTAGGGCAGAGGTATCAAACTCCAGTCCTAGAGGGCTGGTGTCTAGCATAGTTTAGTGAGTTTTCTGCTCTGACACTACAATTAAAGTTAATACAATAGAATCAGGTGTGTTTGATAAGCAAGATCACCAAAGGAATCCGGCCCTCCAGGACTGGAGTTTGACACCCCTGGTCTAAGGGGATGTTAACATCAGTGGTAGTCGTCTGTTTAGGGAATTCAGGGAGATTTAGAAGAGACAACCAGAGAATAGAGAGAGCCAGAGTGATTGATCAACATTGATCCTAAAACAAGCTGAGGGAGAGCCCAGTAGTGATGGATCAAAACAAAACAGTTCTTAGAAGTGAACGATCATAGCCAACTCCTCTCTGGCAGCCGGATCAGTTTTTTTTTGTCTTTTTTCTGTTTAAGTCGCACAGGATTGGTCAGTTAAACCATGTGTGGTATTGTCTGTCTGCGCACTAACAAGGAGGGAGGTTGCAAACTGTATGCTCACACACAGAAAGAGAGAAAGAGAAGCTGCAAAAAGACAACTCTCTGTATATGGAGGACAAAAAATGATATAAATATAAACAAATAAATTAATAAATTAATAAATACACACAAATAGTTGTATAGAAAAATACATTTTGTTACATACATGTTATTATAAGATCACTGTATTTTTTACGGTGAAAAAAATGGCAACCACAGCTGCCAGTTTTTCACCGTAAATTTAACAAGATTTTTTTTACAGTATATATATATATATATATATATATATATATATATATATATATATATATATATATATATATATATATATATATATATATATATATATATTTATTGATGTATTTCTACATTTATTCTTTTATGTGTTTATTTCAGTATTTCTACATACCCATACAACATAAAAAGCTAAACGACTGCAATCACATGTTACAAGCAGCTGAGGAAGAGTGTGAGAATTGTAAAAATCATCAGAAGATGACAGGAAGTTTATTGGTGATTGGCAGTCAGAATTTTTGCATGTTTGTGTATACTGTGAAGTGTTGCCTCATTGGGCGCAGTCGTGTGTAATCTCAAGTCTTCAGTCATCATACAAAAGTCAGTTTTGGTTGCCTCACCAGATGAAAACCTCAATACACGTCACTGATGAATAGACATTATTTTACTAATAAATTAAGCTAAGCAACAAAAAAAAAGCAAACAAATAAAAAAGGGAGCCATTTTGGGAGCCGTAAGAGCCCATTCATCTGACCCATAAGAGAAGGCTGTCTGAAAAGAGCCAGAATGCCCATCACTATAGCCCAGACAGACAGAAAATGAGAGAAAGTGTTAACTCCTGAGCTTAAATACTCCTGTGAGTCACTACTTCAGATATAAACTTCCATATGATATCCAGCAGCACACTGCCATCTAGCAACCAAGAGCCATCAGATCCATCAGCCCCCTTCTCACAATTAGGGGTCATAACACCCCAAAAAGGAGCTTCACCAGAAACTTGACTCATGGATATGCTCCATCCAGCGATATGACCCATACTCCAACCTGAAGCAGACCAAAACCTGACAAATAACTAACACTAGCATCACAATCACTGGCATCCACTAAAAGTCTTAAACTTTCAGAACAGAACACCAGTGACCTCACCAGCAGTGCTTTTGCCCCTAAAGGGACTTAAAAGATGGGACAGTTGTGCAACAACCATTGCAAAATGTATGTAAAAGACTCTAATATCCCACCATGCCTAAGAATTTCTGCAGTTCTTCTACACTAGCCTCAACTGGTCATACCTGTCCTCTCAGTGGCCCTCCTCTCACACTTTGCCAGGTTCATCATTAGGTTTGTCTCAGCCAACCGTGTAAACAGCAGATGGCTTAACACCTGAACTTTGAACAAAATCAGTCATTTGTTTTAACACTGTAAGTTTAATGTTTTTGTCATCAGACTGCTCTTTTCTTTCCTGTGGTTTTTTTATGACCTTGGTGGAGTAGGAGGACTACTTATATTGCCACACTGAGTGAGAAGTGCTTGGCTGTTGTGAAATGGCAACAGGCTCGTGTGTTGAGGATCTCACCCCCTTCACTCACTTTCATATGCAACTGACAGGAAGTAGTATATATGAATATGTGAATGCCAGCCAAGTCAATAGTTCACATTGATATGTACTCGTGGGGAAACAGACCAGAAAAGGAGATCTGGTATAGTCTGAGCTGCATAGACTCCCTTTAGAGATATGTTGACTTCAGTAAATATCCCTCACTAAATCTTACCTTTTCTGAGTTGTGACTACCCTTGTTCCTCATATTAATCATCCAGAACACATGTCAACACCAACACAGCCTTATTCAACAACTGTTCTTAAGAAGAAATTTCTTCTTAATCCACATTTACTCAGTTTCACAATGATGTTTATACTCAACCTTTTCCTGTTTGGGATTTGTTCTTAAGCAAGAACAGAATTTACACTCAAGTAAATTAAATTAAACCCCAGACTGCTGAGAGGAGAGCCAGCTAACCAGGAAAGCCACCGTGCTGTCCACCTCAAAATATTTCTTTTTTCTGCAAACTCATCCACAAGATCTACTCCACTGAATAAGCACAGCATACTTTCCTCTGTTGCATAATGGCCAAAAGCGTGCAACTTGCAAAAGTTCCTCTCACTCACACTTGACTTGGGCTCAGAAGGCTGCTAAACTGGTTCCTCAATTCTTTTCACTAGCAACACTAAACTAACCTACAAATTCCAATGTAATTGACTGTAAGTGAGCAACCGAGATGTTAAAGTCTGTAGCTAATGCAAACAGTGTGTCTACAGTGGAAATGACTTTCAATCAAATTTTCTTCAGATTTCCAAGACATTTTAGACTGACAGAATAACATGATTCTCTATAAAACAGAAAATGTATACATTTTAACCATCTAGGCAGCTAATTTTAGGGAATTTAGTCGCTCAGCTTATAGAAAACTCCATGAAAAATTACAAGAAATACCAAGAGGCAGAACCTCCAATAATATTAAGCAAAACTGGTGATTAAAAAAAAATCATTTCAACAGTACAAACACAGAAATATTAATTAAAAATAGGAGAAAAAATTATTTAAAAAGCCACAAGATGGTCACAAATGAAGCATCTAAAGGGAAAATCTCTCTTGCTCTCCTGTGTAAAGTGTCAGGCTGGGAGTGAGGCACAGGCACATAAACAGATGCAGGCAGATTAGAAAGATAAGGTTTACCAATCAAAAAGGGGAGATCAAGAGATGTAAGCTAACAGTTCAAGGTCAATAACTGAACAATACATACAACAAAATTCTGAAGCTAAGAACAAACAAGATAAAGGAATTGGTCTAGTAAAACAATAAACACAACATGAAAGGCAGCATAAATGCTAAGCTAACAAACAGAGAAAATGCTATACAAGCACAGATTAAACAAACAAGAGGCCAGTGCTACCCTTAGCAAAAAAAATAAGTATACGTCGAGTACATGTTATTAAGTATACTTAAGTATAATAAAAAGTAAACTGGAAGGATAATCTATAATTTTATCATTTTACTCTAATGATAGAGTATCCTTCCAGTTTACTTTTTATGTACTTGAACTTAAAGTGTTCCAATTTTGTCCCCTTTTTTTGTACACTTAGGGAAATACTTTTATTATACTTAAGTATACTTAATAACACGTACTCGACGTATACTTGTTTCTCGGTAAGGGTATACCAGGATAAGCTACAGACCTGAGAGGCTAGGCTAAGAAGACTAGGCTAACAAACAGGAAGGGCTAAGAAAAGAGCTAAGGATACACAAAGGCTATGCTAAAGAACAGAATGAGATTACACAAGAAACAGACTGAGTTTATACAGGTTAACAGAACAGGATGAGGCTAAGAGAGTAACAAAGGGCTGGAGCAAGAAACAAACAAGAGTGCTTGATAAGATCAAAAGAAGAGACCATGCTCAACAGTGAGAGATGAGATGAGAGAACCAGCTTTATGGGGAGGATAATTGAAAGAGAATAGAGTACAACTGAGATGGGGACCATGTGACTGGAGAGATCCTAACAGGGATTCTGGGTAATGGAGCATAGTAGGTGCTGGAGAACTACCAAGGGACGAAAGGGAATGCGTGTGGGCTGATGGGAGATGTAGTTTGGTGAGCATGGGAGAAGCGTAGTCAAGCTGAGAGGCAGCAAGTGAGTGAACGATAAGAAGGTTCATAGTTCTGACGTCCATTCACATACTGTGCAGAGCAAGAAAAAGTGCACAGAGCAACAAAAAACTCTTCTGATGTTAGTAGAAAAAATCCTCTGGGACGTCCAGGTCCAGGACAAGGACCCCTCTTCCTCCTGGGGTGACACCAGGGAGAACAAACAGAGGACAATACAGAATAGACCTGAAGCCACAATTTAGTGGGGCACCTCCACCTGAATCTACTAGTAATGCACAGTATTATTATTTTTATTTTTCATGCTGTGGACCAAGGCCACCTCCTCAGCTGTACAGTCTGTCTGGTTCAGGCTCAGCGGGAGACTCTCCTGTTTCTTCACTAGACTCCAACAATCTTTTTTTTTTTTTTTTTGCATTGGCAATATTTTGGCCTATTATGGCAACTTTGGGCTCTGTGTTGCTCTTGCTGATATGAGTTCCCCCAGGTGGCTCAGTCCCACCCAAGATACTCCAGAGCAACATGTGCAGCTTGTGGGTTTTCACACAAGAACAGCATGACAGCAAATCATCCCAGGTTCTTGTATCTGTCTCCAACATGATTCCCTGGCAAGGCCCTGTGTGGCCCTGTGTTCAACAACATATATACCCCTTAATGGACTCTTCAGTGTGCTTCATAGGCTGCTCCGAACTTCTCCAAACACTCTTAAGTGGCTTTCTTTTTCACATTGTTTCACAGCCATCACTCAGGTATGCGTAAAAACTAGAACCACCATGGTGATGTCCAGCCTATAGACATCAATCACTTTCACAGGATGCTTCACATCACAGACACTAATGTTGTGATGTTGAGGAGCTGTTTCAACACACACCCAGGATTTGGATCATACAGTTTAAAAGGTGCTCTTTTAAAAGGTTTGCTTTTAAGAAAGTTGAGTCTGCAGGTGTGAGAGTCTGCCATGCTCCCATAGTGCTGTATATAACTATACATATATATCTATAACTGATGCCATTTGTTGCCTCCAACTTTTACCAAAAAGGTTCAGGGCTAAAGTTGTTACCTTGTTTGCATGTAGTTCTATCAACCCTCCGGACCTCAGCATACAGGTTATGAACAATACAAGTATCAGCTTGCTCTGCTGTTTGTCACTTACAGTATCTGGTTGAAAACTTTAAACTGGCACATATTCAGTGCCACTGGTTTACTCAACTATTTCCTTCCAAGAAACCTTGTCTATATTAATTCATAACCACTTTTCATCCAGTGGAACGGCTCCCATTTTGGAAATGTAGGAGGTGACACACAGAAATTTAAGTCTCTCACTGTTCTGTTTGTGTATTTAGACACATTATCTGTTGTTTGACTGTCCATTCACAGTCAAACATGCATGCAAAAAACATGCAAAAAAGCCTAATCACAGAGCAGTCTAACCTGGTCATCCTCTCTCTCTCTCTCTGTCTCTTTCTGACTCTATCTCTCCCACTCTTTCGATCTCTCTCTCTCTCTCTTTCTCTCTCTCTTTCTGACAATCTCTCTCACTCTCTCTCTTTCTGACTCTAACTCTCTCTCTCTATCTCTCTCTCTGTCTCTTTCTGACTCTATCTCTCTCACTCTTTCTATCTCTCTCTCTCTCTGCCTCTTTCTGTCTCTCTCTCACTCTCTCACTCTCTCTCTTTCTCTCTCTCTTTCTGACTATCTCTCTCACTCTCTCTCTTTCTGACTCTATCTCTCTCTCACTCTCTTTCTGACTCTCTCTCTCTCACTCTCTCTGTCTCTTTCTGTCTCTCTCTCACTCTCTCTGTCTCTCTGTCTCTCTCTCACTCTCTCTGTCTCTTTTTGTCTCTCTCTCACTCTTTCTCTCTCTCTTTCTGACTATCTCTCTCACTCTCTCTCTTTCTGACTCTAACTCTCTCTCTCTTTCTGACTCTATCTCTCTCAATCTCTCTCTCTTTCTGACTCTATCTCTCTCTGTCTCTTTCACTCTCTTTCTCTCTCTTTCTGACTCTATCTCTCTCTCTCTCTCTTTCTGACTCTATCTCACTCTCTCTCTCTCTCTCTCTCTCTCTTTCTGTCTCTCTTTCTCAAATTCAAATTCAAACAAGCTTTATTGGCATGACCATATTGATACAGTATTGCCAAAGCATTATGAGAACTTCAAAAGAAATGAGACAAAAATAAATAAATAAAAATAAAATAAAAATAAATAAAATGTGAGTAAGAACCATAAGGAATGATATAGAAATAAATAAAATGACATGAAATCAAATAAAATAAAAATGAATACGGATGTGATGACAAACAGGGCATTTCAGTGTGTGTGTGTGTGTGTGTGTAAAGTGTTAGGGTCACTCACTGTCCCTCATGTTGTGACAGGCTGATATGTACTGTCCAGCCAGAGCACTGCTGTCTCTCTGCTCTCCCAGCAGGATGGGCAGTCTGAGTTCAGAGGTTAGGCGGCTAAACTGGTGGTGAATTCTTTCAAATAGTTTGTAATAAATGAGCCGAATGTGTTTATATTTGTCACACTGTGTGAGGAAGTGCAGCTCTTTCTCTACAGTGTTACTGTGGCACTGTTGGCACAGTCTCTGCTCTCTAGGCTGCCAGGACTGTCTGTAGTGGCAGGTCTTTAGCGGCCGGTCTTTCTCACTCTCTCTCTCTCTCTCTCTCTTTTGAGAGAGAGTGTGTGTGTGTGTGTGTGTAAGAGAGAGGTGTGTGTGTGTGT
>BRDA01021144.1:0-14535 GCA_036984385.1 Crenuchus spilurus
AAACACACATACACACACACACACATAATACACACCTGCACACACACACAATACACACCTGCCCACATACTAGTAAGTACTGCACACACACACACACACGTACACTAGTGCGCAGTGAGCATATATGTACCTGGAGCAGTGAGCAGCCACCTTCTACAGCGCCCGGGGAGCAGTTGGAGGTTAGATGCTGTTCTAAAAGGCACTTAATGTTGAAGGATCAGGTGATTAAACCCACTTCTCTGACCTGTAGGCCATGCCTGCCCTCATGCCCTGATGCGACCTGCTCACAAATGACGATTAAGATATTTGAGAGTCGTTTTCATGTATTTCACTACTATTTGGTTAGAACCTTGACTGAACGCTGGGATCATTTGATCTTGGCTCATATTCACAAGTTTTCTGGGCTTTTGCCTCTGGGAATCAGGAATTGGGTTACTCCTGACTGTCTACTGCAACAGGATGAACAGCTTTGTCTATAATAAAACATCCAGGCTGCAGGCTCGCTCACTAAGGTCAGCCCAACACAGGCCAGATCGGCACTACAGGAACAGGACTGCATGGTTACCTCTTCAGTTTGTAGACGGGGGATTTGCAGTAGCTTATTGAACTAGGCTACTGCAGACTATTTAAGGGTGACTTTGGAGTATTAAGATCTTAAAATAGTTACAAGTGCAGCAAAGCCATCGACATTCTGATCACAAATTATTACAGCTAAGCTCAGGGAAACTTAAATAAAGATGATCAGTTTCTCAACAAGGTGAGGAGGCATGTTTAAGTCGAGTTTTCTGTCTGACAGATGCTTTAATTTAGAGCAGGTGGCCATCACCTGCTCAGCATCTGTGACTGTACTTTACTGCTGAGTCCATTTTTAATTGATTAATTTAAGCTGATGTTTGAGGTCACAACATTAAGTAAGTGCGCGTTCTTTGTGTAGCGAGAAAGCAGCATTTGATCTGCAATATTATTTTCTAGATCAAAATCTATCCTCCCAGTCACGTGACACTTCTAAATGCCATTACATAACAGGAGATAAAAGCTCTAATGCAGCAGGAGGGTTTAGATTCAGGCCACTGGAGAATCTGCAGTTGCACTGCTGCACCACTAGATGGCAGCACTGTACAAAAGGTCATTAGTGCCCAGGGGACTATAAAGGCATAATAAGACTGAAAATAATTTTTTTTATTTCTGCAGGATGTTTACAAGGAAATCCTGCATCACTGAGTAGATATGAGTTCTACGTAAACATGCACTGTATTGACTGCAGTGTACAATGAATCTAAGTGATTATTTCATGTTGAAACATTTGCAGCACATCAAGGTTCTCCGTTACACATGGCTTAAATGTTTTATGCTGGTTCGTGTCATTGGATGAATGATATAAGTAAGCGTTCAGTATTTACATAATCACATGAATACTGCACAGGCCTCCACACTATGTCGCCAATGAATAATTCACACTGTTCATGTTTCATGCATTTATTATGATCCATCAAACACGGCTCTCTTCACCGTACAGACGTTTGTTCTGTACAGTGTCATCTTTAAAATGTGGGATCTGAAAGTAGAACTTACAGACAAATATAAGCTAGAAAAACAGCTTTGCTTTGCTTTGATTTCCACTTTATGCTTCATATCTGAGCAGTGAGAGTGTACAGAGCATCTACAGGGGTTAGACAATGAAAGTGAAACAGCTGTCATGTTAGTGTGGGAGGTTTCATGGCTAAATTGGACCAGTCTGGTGGCCAATCTTCATTAATGTCACATTGCACCAGTAAGAGCAGAGTGTGAAGGTTCAGTTAGCAGGTAAGAGCACAGTTATATAGTATATTACAATGCACACAACATTATGGTGACATACCAGAGTTCAAAAGAGGACAAATTGTTGGTGTCTTGCTGTTTTCCCCACATCCGGGAGAGTTATAGTGTGGAGAAGCCCCAAAGAAGCGTACCACCCAGACTGTTGCATGCCCAGAGTGAAGCATGGGGGTGGATCAGTGATGGTTTGGGCTGCCATATCATGGCATTCCCTTGGCCCAATACTTGTGCTAAATGGGCGCCTCACTGCCAAGGACTATCGAACCATTCTGGAGGACCATGTGCATCCAATGGGTCAAACATTGTATCCTGAAGGCGGTGCCGTGTATCAGGATGACAATGTACCAATACACACAGCAAGACTGACACAGTGAAGTTGAACATCTCCCATGGCCCGCACAGTCACCAGATCTAAATATTATTGAGCCACTTTGGGGTGTTTTGGAGGAGCGAGTCAGGAAACGGTTTCCTCCACCAGCATCACGTAGTGACCTGACCACTATCCTGCAAGAAGAATGGCTTAAAATCCCTCTGACCACTGTGCAGGACTTGTATATGTCATTCCCAAGACTAATTGACCCTGTATTGGCTGCAAAAGGAGGCCCAACACCTACTAATCAATTATTGTGGTCTAAAACCAGCTGTTTCACTTTCATTGTCCAAACCCTGTATGTAGACTATATATTCAACCTTTTATAGGTACAATCAAAACAAAATGCATTATATACAGTACAGTCCACCTGAGAAAATTAGATTTAAAAGCTTTTTATATAAGAACAAATGCAAATAAGTCATTATTTTGGCAGATGTGTTGGTTTAACCCTTTCCAAACCTCTCCAGATGGCAGTCCAGTATTATTATCATCCAGTACCAGACTTCATTGCATTACATGAAGCATCTGGAACCAAACTTTGTTCTCATATCAGCTACTTTCAGGCATATCTGTATTTATTCTAATGATATATGATACATTTAGAAGCATAAACACAAGTATTATGCTTAAGAGTTTTAAATATGACAACAATAACACTGATTATGTGGTGCATTTGAACATCTGGGGTGTATTTGATGCTCAATTCTCATAGACGACGTGTTGGATGCTGGAGAAAAAAAGGCCATGCATGTAGATCTGAGCCACTTTGATAAGGTGCAGGTATAGACAGGTGAGTCTTTGTTCCCAGTCTTCAGTGGTCTCTAAATACCCCAGATTTGAAGCATCTGTAGGATGTGCTGGAGCTGCATATCTGATCTCCAGTAGCTTCACCTCACAGCTTAGATACAACAGAAGGTCATAAACACGACGTCGGATGCTTTGGCGGTATTTGGAGGACAGATTGCATATCAGCCATATTAGGACATTGGTTTTAATGTTATGGCTATTGTGTGTATGACCACATTGTGTTTTTACTGCACCAGATTTGACGAAACGTGTTCATTAGTTTAGTGTCTGCTGTTGACATTCGCAGTAAACTAAACCTCGTGTTAATGGTTGAGTTAGGAAAAAGCTTCACAAAGCGTTTTCTAGTTTTAGGACTTGACTGAACCAGTCAGTTTTAGGATTAGAGCTGGTCTGATACTGTACTAAAGAATAAAAGATTAATTTGCTTAATGGCACGACGTTTTAAGAGAGAAATTACAATGAAATAATAGTTTTTTAATAATAGCTATATAAAAATTATATTTCTATTACTGCATTTTAAATCCCACTGTTTACATCTGACATCACAGCTTAATTGAACTGCTTTTCTTCACTGAATGTAAATAAACTCGTTAATCAATTATCATGTCGCTAATCATAGAGAAACTTGTCATTGGCCCACAATGCCAAACATCTTGATCTGCAATCAGCTGCCGGTTTATTACATTACATCCTGTATCAGTGTTGTTGACGATGAGGATATTGTTTATTATTTGGCGATTAATAAAGCTAATATGCTAATAATGAAATCGAGCCACATTAACATATTAGGTACTAATATACAACAGTACAGCATTTTTAATATTTCACATCTATAACTGGTCAAATGTATCTACACTCAAGAGATGGTTCTTCAAGGGTTCTTTAGTAAAGAAAATGGCTATATAGAACCATGAACACTCAAAGAACCCAACGGGTCCTTTGCATGATGAAAAGGTTCTTCAGATTGATGAGGAATGTGTTGTAGATGGCTGTATACAGAAGTCTTTTGAAAATGGTTCTGTACAGCACCAAAAAGGGTTCCTCTATTATTACAAGCTTGACACTGTAGCTACAGCAGAACCCTTTTCAAAAATGTTCTGTATAGAAACACCTATAAGTCTGAAGAATCTTTCAACATGGACAGAACCCGTTATCCACACAAAAGGGTTCTTTGAGTGTTCATGGTTCTATATAAAACCATTTACTAAAGAACCCTTGAAGAACCACCTCTTTTAAAAGTGAAGATGGTTCTGTATAGCACCAAAAAGGGTTCCTCTGTTATTACAACCCTGACATTGTAACTATACTAGAACCCTTTTGGGGGCTATACAGAACCACTATCAAAAAGGTTCTGTATAGAACACTTTCCTCATCATTCTGAAGAACCATTTCACAGTGGAAAGAACCCTTAATTCATGGAAAGGGTTCTTTGAGTGTTCATGGTTCTATATAAAACCATTTTCTTTACCAAAGAACCCTTGAAGAACCATCTCTTTAAATAATGTAGATGGTTCTTTATAGACGTTTTTTGAAAATGGTTCTATTTAACACCAAAAAGGGTTCGTCTATGATTACAAGCTGGACATTGTAACTACAGCAGAACCCTTTTCACAAAGGTTCTGTATAGAACCATCTATAACACATTCCTCATTGATCTGAAGAACCTTGAAACCATTTCACCATGAAAAGAATAATTTATCCATGCAAAGAGTTTGAGTGTTCATGGTTCTATGGTACATGGTATCTATGTATGGTTCTATCTATATTCTTTACTAAAGAACCCTTGAAGCATGCTGTACACACATGCTGCTGTACTGGACTTGCTGTGCTGGAGGCTGATGGGAGTTACGCGTTTTACCACTAGAGGATGTCAGAGCACTGTGAATGGCCTGCAAGTGGTGTGCAGCTGTTCTTGTGTACTGTGTGGTCTTCCTGAATGTAATGCTCTTATCCTGACCTCTCTACTGACCGGTTATCATGACCTTTTCCCTGGAGGACCACACACACACACACACACACACACACGATGAGAAACATCAAACACAGACTAGCTGTAACTGTAACTCAGTCATTGTCTGTTCTCAGATTTCTGTGTTATAAGTAAAGGTCATTAAGCTGGACTGGCGTTTGATACCCCGTCTGTGTCATTTCCTGTCTTGTGTGTGTCTGTGTGTCCTTGTATTTCACCCTGTGTGGGGACTGAAAGCCCTCATAATAATAGTCAGATCTGTAAAAGTGGGGACATTTTGCTGGTCCTTGCTTTTTTTGGAAATATTAAACGAGCAGAAGCACTGACCTTTGGTTGCTAAGCTTAAGTTTAGGTTTAAGTTTATTTTTACTCAGTATTACACAAAGGAATTGAGTGTCCTCACGAGTATAGTACTACCAAAGTGTGTGTATGTACCAGGTTTGTGCCACATTGTGGGGTCCCTGCAACATAAATGATGCATTTTAATTTGAAGACATGTTTTGAGGTTAAGTTTAGGGTTTTAAGGTTTAAGTCTATGTAATGTCCCCACAATTCACCTAAACAAACGGGTGTGTGTGTGTGTGAAATGGGAACGATCAGAGCAGGCCTGTGTGTGTGTGTGTGTGTGTTCTGTGATGGACATTGTCTCCAGTCATCAGAGCTCTGTCTGTAGAAATCTGTCACTGCTGGTCCTGAAGCTGATTTTTAGGCTTGTGAACACCTACACATGTGTTAGTTTGAGTTTTATATCAAACATTTCAATCTTTTCATGATTTTTCTTTGCAGATACGACGACTAAGATTAACATTTCATTGTTGCACATAATTTAATTAAAGAAGGTAAACTTCAGTATAGATCCCAGCTCAGGAAAATCAAAAATCCCAGAATCTCAGATTATTAGAATATTTCATTTGGATTCAGTTACTTTTCAAACACTATGAACGTTAAAACAACAAAAATATAACACAGTTTAGCTACATTTCTTTTTTTTATTATTATTTTTTTTTAATTTGCCAATTTTTATCCTCTTCCCAATGTAGTAGTAGCCAATTAGCCCATCCCCTCCGTTAGGCCTCTCCCCATCTCTTTGCAATGTCCCTGACTCTAGGAGGGTGCAGGCAAACACAAGCCTCCTCCGTTGCGTGTGATGCAGCCACCACTTCTTTTTCGAACCACCACTGACACACCGTCACTGGAGAGCCTAACGCGCTCGGAGGAAGGAACAAGGTCCTCAGCTCCGATTGGACCAATCAGTAGACGCCTGAGCCTGCGGACATTGGAATGTGAGAGTGATGGAGAGTGAGAGCGCCATCTACCCGCCCAAAGAGAGCACTGCCAATTTTTGCTCTCTCGGGTCCCGGCTGGTGATGGCAAAGTTTAGCTAAACTATGAACAAAAATAAACTTTTTCACAATATTTTAATTTTTCACTGCAGTAATGAACAATGTCTCAGGGGCGTTTTCTTACTTTTTCCTAATTTTCTGAGCAATATTTTGTTTTAAAAACCATTCAAAGTTAGGTTGGCCTGTTTTTTTTGCCCAGTAATATAATGTGCTGCTGACCGTCATTACCTGTAAGTTCAGACTGACGTCTTGTTGCATGTGTCAAATTTTGGTCATTTTTAATCATTTGTGGCTTGAATCCTAAACCCAAAGTATATATTTCAGCATAATTTGAGCATTATCACTCTTTTACACTCTTGAAATCTGTAATATTTATTATTTATTAAAAAGTGTCTTGTCAGGTCTTTAGGGTTTAAAATGTCAAACGTGTCCCTGTCTAAATGCTCAGTAGTCACCAAAGCTGGCTTATGGTGTCCTGGGAAAACGGCACATTTTCCAACATTTAGTGCTAAAAGATCATTCATTCATTCATTCATTATCACACCCGCTTATTCCTTATTAGGGTCGCGGTTAGTCCCCCACCCCCTCACTGGGCGCAGGGCAGGGCATCACACTATTTAACTAAGCCCAGGACAGGGCGCCAGTCCATCACTGGGTGACACACACACACACACACACCTACGGACAATTTTAGAGTACCCAATTCACCTGATCCCCATGTTTTTGGACTGTGGGAGGAAACCGGAGTCCCCGGAGGAAACCCACGCAGACACGGGGAGAACATGGAAACTCCGCTCAGATGGGGACTCGAACCCAAGACCCCAGTGCTGAGAGGCGAACGTGCTAACCACTAAGCCACCGTGCCGCCCCTAAAAAGATCATATGAGCAGAAAATTTGTTATTTGTAATATAATGCTTACTATATACTGCTGAACAGGGCCGTTGCTGCGAGAATACGGTTTGACCAAAAATCTTTTCCATATACACATCTTCCTGCCGAACAATGGCCTCGCTTGTGATAGACTTTTGGGGGGGTTGCTGGAGGGAGGCAAGATGGGGCCACACAAAACATTTGTGCTTAGGGCACCCACATGCCTAGCACCGGTACTGCTACTGAATGTAAAAGTTTTTCCAGGCTGCGCAGCACCAAAGGGACTTCATGTTGGTTCAAACTGTGCCACAAGAGGTCAGTAGAGAGTGATTAGAGTAAAATATCTTTATATTACTTTGTGAAGATGTTTTTTTTTACCATTTTGGAGATACATGTTTATGGACACTTCAGTGACGATGAGCGAAATCAGCAGCTTTAATCTGATATTCAGCATTTTGGCCAAAATATACTTTAAATATGTTTTATGAATAAATGTGACTTGACTTAACTGAGGCTTTGGGTTGGGTAGTTCCAGGCTTACACTGGTCTTTGCTTCAGAATGCTGTGAGACTGTACAGATTTGGTTGCTTGTTCAAGCCTGAGGTGCAATTTCAGTTGAGCTTGCACTGTAGTCTGAGTCACTATTGACTTGCCGCCTTAGCATTTATTATAATTTCCTTGGGCTTGTGTATGTCTGCTTGTCAGAATCTCTCTGAAGTCTGGAGATACATGTCTAGACAAGACCCTGCATGGTTAGAAGCATTCCTACAACTCACATGGCCCGTGGCATTCTGTATAACAAAACAGCCTGCGTACAAGGGCTTCAACACATTCTCATTCTTAATTTCTTTTAGTTTTAATTCCTTACTATTCTGTTAATAATTAGATAATAACCCCAAGGTGCAAACAGTGTAAATGTCACTTTAAGATATAGCATAGTCTTTAAGGCCACGTTCAGGGGCGTAGCACCAAATTCTGGGCCCTATGCACAAGCAATGCCCAGGGTCCCACCCCCTATTATTAAATATATATAAAAATTCCAAAATAAAATAAAATTCCAGACTCCTCAAGGGCCCTCTCCATATTTGGGGCCCTGGTAACTCATTGCCACCTTTCCCCCCACTACGACGCCCCTGCCCACGTTTACAAAATTGGTGAACTTTAAAAATGAGCAAAACATTACCAATATGGTGAAAGTTAGTGAAAGTACACAATCATTCAAAAATTTAACCCATAACGCACAGTGCACATACATGCCCACTTTTCAGTGGTGCCTGTGGATCAGCTGGGGGCTTTACGCGATTGAACCAGTGACCTTCCGGTTACAAGTCCGGATCCCTAACCAGCAGGCATCATAATGCTTCCTAAACTACAGTGACTAGTCTGAGAGTCCTTAAGATTTGGATTTAGTTTTGGTGATGCATTTTCACAAAAGCAACCGGGCTATTTAGGTGACTATTGAGTTCTAGTGTTTGTTAGCAAAATTAGCCTCACATCCCCGGTTATAGGATAAATAAGCCAAATTTGGACTTCAGAGATGTCTTGACATGGACGACTCCATCTGTCTCTCCATCCATCCATCATCTTTTTCGCTTAATTTTGATCAGGGTCGCGGTATGTCCCCTACCCCTTCACCAGGCTCAGGGCAGGGCACCACAGATTATCCTAGCTAAGCCCAGGACATGGCGCCAATCCATCACTGGGTGCACACACACAGATAATTTAGAGTACCCAATTCACCTGACCTCCATGTTTTTGGACTGAGGAAGGAAACTGGACCCCTGAGGAAACCCACGTAGACATGGGGAGAACATGAAAACTCCACCCAGATGGGGACTTGAGCCCAAGACCTCAGGGCGCGGAGGAAACGTGCTAACCACCAAGCAGATTTTAGGTTAATCATTCCTTTAAAGTTACACTATATATATAAACACCAGGTCAGGGTGAGTAGAGTCAGTACACAGTAAATCTGCCAGTGTTAAATCAACACTATTAGAGTTCAATTAACACTGAGAGTGTTACATTTTGACACCCTCAGTGTTAATTTAACTCTAATAGTGTTGATTTAACACTGGCAAATTTACTGTGTACTTCACATCAGTTCGTTTCTACACATCTGCTATAATTATGAGCCTAAACGAAATTTTGAGGATGTAGCTTTGAAGGTTCTGCCCTGGTGATGACCCGGTGATGGTTTATTTAGGTTTTTCAGCAACTACAGTGAAACTGATATGTAAGAATTGGGCCTCATAGGGACCCGTACCTGCTGTGATGTTTAATAAAGTTGTAATTATATGATTCTAAAGATGGCATAACATAGCATTTAGTGAAAATGAGCATCCATGCATTATGTTATTGTGTTATATGTTATTAGTGCAATAGCATGACTGTGAGAAGTACTGTAGACTCTGTAACCTCTGAAAGGCAAAAGACAGCTTTAACACTGCATTATTTTATCCTTTTTATAAACCCTTGAAGGTTAAAGTCTTTGTTGCTTTTCTGTGCCAGCTGAGCCAAGCACAGTGTCTCTGTGCCATGGCTATTCCAGTGGAATCTGCTCCACACTGAAGCCCAAGACATAAAAACATTTATATATGCAGGTATATATTATACATGTATATATTCAAACAGAATGCCAAGCTGGTGGGCTATGCAGACTGTTTTTTCCACTCAAATAATTTCTAAAGCCTACTTTTACCTCTAACGTTAATGTGATGGTGCAACCGCAACTGAGACTTAATGGATGGTATGATTCACCTAATGTTTATACAGTATATTCAATTTACCACCTGGTGAAAATAATAGCACTTTGATATTAAATGCACATTTTTTCTACACATTTTACTGTCGTTTCTATGTATTTTCTGAATTTAACACATTGGGGAAAATGAAAACATACAATACTGTATATAATGTGTTACAACCTTTTGCATCTTTTACATACATTTGCATATTTTTGCATATTTTATATTTTTTCCGTGTTACATTCCGTACATAATGATGTGTGTAGAAGTTGGGCTTATTTTCACTTAGAAAACCAATTAAACACGTAGTTTAACCAGGAAGTGTTCCACAAAGCAGGATTTCTCAGTTTAGCCAGATAAACTAAGCCCAAAGTCAAGTGTAATGTTCTTGGGGTGTGTGGATGTAGAGGAGAGACGGATGCTGTAGTAGTGATCCCAACTGAATGTTTATTTAACAAACAAAACAATAACTAACGTTCACAAAGTACTTACACAATTCATCACATTTAGTGACTCACAAATCAAAAACAAACACAAGGGAGCTAAATACTACACATAATGAGTAAGAGAGGTGACACAGCAGGGGTTGTGATGACTATGGATTACCACATGGGAGTGAATGAGGTGGGAACAGTAAAATGTAGAATAACAATAAAATGTAGACACAAACAAAGACAGAGACCACATGACCAGGGCAGGGAGCATGCATGGCTGTTCTTAAGAAGTAAGAAATTTTGTATTATGGAGTTTTGAATTATTTTGACTTTGGGTTACCTGCCTATACTCGGAAATCCTGCTTTGCGGAAACCTCCCATCACATCTGTCGTGTCCATGTGCCTTATATTTATGGGCTACGTCATGTCTGTCTTAGTCCTGCCCGCATCATGTCTTGGCATTGTGTCTCATGATTCAGCCCTGTTTCCCCATCTCATGTTGAAGAGAAGTTTGCATCCTTCATCTCCACCTTTTTTTTTTTTTTTTGACAAATACTCCCAAACTTGGGGGGCCCAAATTTTTGCATAAGCATGATTACACATAGTACATGTTTGCTGGGCATAGTGTGATGGTGAAAAGTTTATTATCTTAAAATAAAAACAAATATTCTCGTGTAAAGTTATCAGTTAATTGTGCATAATTCACAAAGGTAAACTCATATGTTATATATATTACAGGTGAAATGATATTTGAAGCCTTTTTTGTTTTACTGTTGATCAGTTTGGCTTATAACTTATGAAAATTAAAAATCCAGAATCTAAAATTATTAGAATATTTCATTTGGAGTTTGAGTAAATTACTGTTCAAACAGCATCAACATTAATTAATTAATTAATTAGAATTAGAATTAGAAAAAAATTTGAATACAGTGAAAAAATCAATTATGTGCAGAACTGACTTTTAAAAAGTAACTTGTAACATATTTTAATTAATTAATTCAATTATGAAACTGTAAAAAGTAACTTGTAACATATTTTAATTAATTAATTACAATATGTTACAGGTTACTTTTTTAAGTCAGTTCTGCACATAATTGAATTTTTCACTGTGTTCTAATTTTTGGAGATGTACTAGTACCACTTTTTATGAGGCCTGTATTTATAAGCCATCATAACTGTGGTTATAACTCTTTATAACTTGGTAATAATGCTTTGTAAACATACTGCTACACTCCAGTAATGCATAATAAGGCTCTAATTTTATATTATAAATCAGGGTTTGTTGACTTATAACATTAATGTTATAACATGTTTATAAGTCATCAAATCCTGAGTTATAATATATAACCTTATGAGTTTATCAGTATGCGTACAAAGAATTATTACCAAGTTATTAAGAGTTATAACCATATTTATGATGGCTTATAAATAAAATTAGACACAGCACAACTACACAATAATGGTCAGAAGTCCCTTGCTTTGTATATCTTTCATATACACAACATGTATGAGCCTTTTATTGTTTGCTCATCTTATACTACAGATCACTTTACTGGTAATGGACTGCTTGATCACTGAGGACAGTATCCGGTTCAGATGAAGCCATCACCCCATTATGATAAATTAGCTAAAAGCTTGGCTCTAAAAATGTTTCTTATGACAAGATTGGAGCGGCATCTCAGAGAACATTAATGCAACCTATCAGTCTTCTCCTGCATCAATGTGAGTGAATATCATGTCTTATTTCAGCACTGTTGATTGTTTATATGAGTAAGACCAGTGCACATAAAAGTCTGACTTTTGATGACCACCACCGCGCCTCTAATGTCTCTTAATGTGTTAAATGAATTGAGGTGTAATAAGTGAATCTGGTAAATAAATTGAAGTAAGACCAGACTCTTAAAAATGAAGATGTACAGTAGCAGTCAAAAGTTTGGACACACCCTCTCATTCAATTTTTTCATTTTTTCCATACATTGTAAATTAATACTGAGGTCATCCAGACTTTGAACACATAAGGAATCATGTAGTAAACTTAAAAGTGTTAAACAAACCAAAACATGTTTTAGATTCTTCAAAGTAGACACACAACTGATGTCTCAAACACATTAAGAGGCAAGAAATGCAAGTCATGAGCTCTGGACAAGACACAGCTGTTAGCTGAAAGCCATTCCAGGTGACTACCTCATAAAGCTGACTGAGAAAATGCCAAGAAAGCTGCATCTAAGCCAGAATGTCAAATATAAACATGTTCTGGTTTGTTTACTTGTTTTGTTTACTAAATAATTACAGATGTGTTCATTGTTTGGATGACTTTTTTTAAATTTTTGCCTTTTTTCCCCTTAGTAATTGGGATACTTCCCAATGTAGTAATAGCCAGTTAGCACATCCCATCCATTAGGACTCTCCCCATCACTTTGCACTGTCCCTGACTCTAGGAGGATGAAGTCAAGCACAAGCCTCCTCCTTTGTGTGTGATACAGCCACCACCTCTTTTTGAAATACCGCTGATACACCGTCACTGGGGAGCCAACGCGCTCAGAGGAAAGCGCAGGGTTCCAGGCTCCAAATGGACCAATCAGTAGACACCTGAGCCAGCGGACATTGCACTGTGAAAGTGAAAGGGAAAGAGAGCACCATCTACTTACCCAGAGAGAGCACTGCCAATTTTGGCCACTTGGGACCTATTTGCAAGACTTTTTGAGATGCCATAGAAGGTGCGGGTTTACCTCTCTAAAGAACCTTTCAGTAGATTTCTCTTTGAAGAACTATGAAGTTTATATTGCACATTATACTGCATATCAGGTTTTTCCAAGAACCGTATGACGAAGTCAGGAACCTTTACAAAGCAGCATAACCCGAGTGTTGAGTTGAGCAGCACAGAGTGCTGCTTTACGTTTATTTTAATGAATATATTGACTTATTTTGAACAGATCTCACTCTTCAGCTGTAGTCACAGTCATCTAAAGGATGACACAAATAATTAACATGTTAATTTAAGTCCTAAATGTCCTTTTCTGCCCACAAATGGCACCTACATTTGCATGTATAATATGAAAACTGACTCTGAATTAGACTCGCTCTTAATCAAGCAGAACTGAAGAGTGCTGGAAATAGACGTGAGTAAATTACTTCTGCATATTTGATCTGCTTCCCTGTTTGAGAGTAAATCTAATCGTGGCTCAGGGCAGGGCTCTTCACCTCTGACTTTCACGAGTCTGATCGGAGGTTTGACGCTGGGGTCTGTGTTGTTTGTGTGTATGCTGTAGCACACAGCTGCGTGGTGTGTAAGCAAGCACAGTAAAAAGTCCTCCATGTTCTGTTCTCTGAACCAGTGAGATACCCCACAGAGTCACAGAGGTTCTAAGAAGTTTGTTTTCTGAGAAGCTATCGATGAACACTGACGCTCCAGAGACTGATCATCAGAGATAGATACACATACACAGCTGTGATGGGAGATTAACACAGGAAACAGGCAACCGTATCATCTCTTTCCCCCATGAACTTCGAATGGCTTAAACCTATAACACTACTCAACAACATGTGTAATTTGACCAGGGGTGTCCAAACTTTTGGTGCACATGCATACACAGTAAATCTGCCAGTGTTAAATCAACACTATTAGAGTTAAATTAACACCGAGGGTGTAAAAATGTAACACTCCAAGTGTTAATTTAACTCTAATAGTGTTGATTTAACACTGGCAGATTTACTGTGTATGCACACACACACACACACACACACACACACACACACACACACACACACACACCCTCTATAGAGAACTTGGAACTTAACTATGGTATATATTAGAGATGGAACGATCGATCGGCTATGTATCGGTATCGGCCGATTTTTTTATCAAAATATGCGATCGGCGATCGGCCGATATCTTTTGAAATTTAGCCGATCTCAAGATTTCTGTATTTCCAGCTAGCGTTTCATCAGGGAAGAGGAGCCCTCCGCGAACCACATCCTGTCATATCCCTGCAATTCCTAGCTGAACCACTAGAGGGTCATGCCCTTTTTTCGACAAACAGACTAAAACAGCAGAACTCGCGAGTGGCTAAAGAACCTGGTTACGGTGTTCAACTGCATGTGCGGATATACAGAATGTCGTCAGTCTGGCAGTTTTTTACCTTGTGTGAAAAAAACATATCCAAGGCAATTTGTAAAATT
>BRDA01021149.1:0-40701 GCA_036984385.1 Crenuchus spilurus
AGAAGCTCTTTTTATACCCAATCATGTTGTCAATTGACCTAATTAGTGTTAATTGGTCTTACAGCTGTTCGTTTCCTTTTTCCAGCCACTTATTGCTACTTGTCCCAACTTTTTGGGGATTTGTTGACACTGTGAATTTTTTAATCAACATATTTCTCCTTTAAATGTTACATTTACTCAGATTAAACTTTTGTTGTATTACAAATAAAATATTGACATTTGCCATCTCCACATCATTGCATTCAGTTTTTATTCAAAATTTGTTTAGTGTCCCAACTTTTTTGGAATCCAGTTTGTATATGTTGTCTGTATGTGCTACATATTTATATGTGAAAGAAGGACAACAACGAGAGAAAGAGACAGATAGTAGTTGTTTTAGGCAGTTGGAGGTGTGAACACACACACACACAGCACATTTGAGAGTTGTTATTTCAGGCAGGTTTTGAGGCTTAGGTTAGCGTGAGCTGAGAGTGAGTGGAGGATTTGTTTTGGAGGTGCAGAGTGGCTCAGTGACAGTAATGTCAGGCAGCTTTTTCCATAGTGAACCTCTTTGCTGAACACACACACTCACAGACACATGTTTGTTTCTATGAAATGTGGGGACATTACATAGACTTATTCAAACCTTAAAATCCTTACATTAACCCCAAAACATGTCTTCACCTTAAAATTTCATGAGTTACGTTTCAGGGACCAGCTTTGTAGTTCTGCAAGGAAGAAAGGTCCCCACAAGCTGATTGTTTGAACAGGTTCTGGTCCCCATAACGTAACATAAACCAGGTACATACACACAAACACACTTTGCTAGTACTATACTAGTGAGGACATTCCACTGACTTGTGTAATACTGAGTAAAAATAAACCTAAACCTAGTCGTAGCAACCAAAGGTCAGTGCTTCTGCTTTTTTAATTTTTACAAACAAAAGTTAGTAAAGAAAAAGTCACAGTTGTGAGGACCAGCAAAATGTTCCCACTTTTATAGTTCTGGCTTGCATTCCTATCGTTATGAGGACTTTCAGTCCCCACCAGGGAGAAATACAAGGAAACACACACACTGCACTGGAATACTACATTCCTCCATGTACAGATAGTGCAGCCCAGAGGTGAATATCCTTTTCCTGAGCTGAGGAACCAATCAGTGACATTAGATCTGAATTCTACACATTTCGGCCTTTCTGGAACACCTCCAGCTGTTACCCAACGGGTGCTAATGTGTTTTGACAGAGCTATTTTCGAGCCACTTTATTTGACAGCACCATTTCCTCTAACCCCCCTTATGTAGTGAGAAAAGTTTATGGGGTTTATGATGACAAGCATTAACAGCTAAGTCCAGTCGTCACTGTCAGCAATACAATTGTGGTCTGGTGCTCGCTCTGGGTTTGTCACTAAAACATATTTACTTACTTTTTCATCCTCATTCCTGCTGTTCTTTCACATTAAGATGTCTTTTTTTTCCCCACCTGCCTTTTTTCATTGATTCTGACACAGCTCTTAATAAATATTGATTTGCAATTTTAATGACCTGCTTATCTCAATGCACATAGATACTGGCTTTATCGCCGACAGCACTTCCTTACAAATATTTATCTGCTCTCTGACGAAGTGAGCACCATAAAGCTGAGCTTTGATCACTAAACATATAGCATCTGCCGACAATATCATCAGAAATGTCAATACACAGAGCGTACGGGGGAAGAGTGTGACCAGATAATTGTGATGTAACTGTGTCTTCCTTTAAAAGCCATATAAATCAAGATTGAAGCAAACTAATAATAACAACAAAGACTGTAATGAGAATTAGCAACATACACTCACTGGCCAATTCATTAGGTACACATATCTCGTATCTACAATGGTCGACCCCTGTTCGTCAATGATCAAGACCACCACAGAGCAGGTTTCATTTGGGTGGAGGATCATTTTCAGCACTGCAGTGACGCTGATGTGGTGGTGGTGTGCTAGTGTGTGTTGAATGGATCAGACACAGCAGAGCTGCTGATGTTTTAAAACATTTCAGTGTTTCAGCTAGAGTGAAAATAGTGCACCATCAGTGTCCTGTGAGCAGTGAAGGACTTGAGGACCAAAACAAACTGTGCAACAGATGAGCTGCTGTCTGTGACTTTGATGGACCAACAGAGTCATCATCATTATCATCATCCATCCATCCATCCTTCCAACCATTGTCTTCATCAATCATCAAGTTCAGGGTAACAGTGATTATTATTAGCATTACTATTATTATTCATCCATCTTCCTTACTGCGTAATCCAGTGCAGGGTCATGGTGACAATGATTATGATTATGATTATGATTATTATTATTATTATTATTAGTGTATAGTTTTCATATAGTTTTTGTTATTACCTTATATTATTACATATAAGACTTGAGCATAAGTGCATTATATACCACCCAGCTCTTTTTAATAATGATGTAATAAACATTGTCTTTAGATCTGTGGACTGTAAAATCACGTGACTGAACCTTTGAGGAAAATATATACAGATTTATTTTGAAGAAAACAAATCCAAATATTGTACACTGAACGATGCTCTGTGGTAGTCTCATCACTAATCCCCCCATAAATGTTAAATCCACTGTATTGAGAATCAAGCTGCTTTAAGCTGATTAAGCTCTGAAGGAGAAAATGTGAGTGAAGCATGTAAACACATTGTCATTCATCATTTTCTTCAAGGAAATAAAAACAAAAGCAAAAAGGAAGCCAATATTTACCATTTGTCAGATGTCCTAACTCATCCACAGGCCCACGTGTCTTTGATGGGAACCATCATATTTGTAAAGGAAGATACACTGTATGTCCAAAAGTATCTGGGCACCTCATCTAATTAGTAAATAATGTAAGGTCTACTTATTGTTGACATGGGAGCTCAACAGTGTGAACAGGTTTTATAATCTTCTTAGAAAAGCAATTGAATTGGCTACTCTGGAGTAGCCACACATGAGCCTAATGTCACTATGACCAATGTCAAGAATAAACTAGTGGGATGTAAAGCTCTCAAAATTGAGCATTTGAGCAGTGGTTCTCTATTCGGTGCTGTTGAGATGAGTTAGAATGGTGTTTTTTATTTTTTAATTATATTTTTATATGAAATTCACATTAAATTGATGAAAGTGACATTTCAAGCCTTTTAAAAAAAAATTTGGAGATGCACTAGTGCACACTTTTGTACATGTGGTGTAGTACAGACTAATATCTAAAGTCTCTAACTCTACTGACATCAAAGAATGTAAATTTTAGTTGATAAAATGTTTAGTTGGCTGACACATCTCACACATGTCAGTGAAACCTACAATGAGTGAAAGAGTGAAGATTTCTCATACAGGGTTCTCAATATCAATCTTGGGGATTTTTTATGTAAATTTGATGATTTCCCTGATTAAGCACAATATATAAGTTATGTTCAGGTTGGAGTAGTTTATCAGAGGGACATTTTACATATGATAAAACTCTTGAATCCACACAGCATTAACATTACAACAGGACAATAGAGTTTCTAATATGTTGTATAAAGTCATATCAGAATATTATCACCAACTACACAATAGTGTGAATAACTACACTTTATTAAATGGTGATCACTGGCACTTTCCTTATTGGTCCTGTGTTCATTATAGAAGTGAACTGGTCCACTGTGGTGTGTCAATTGCTCTGTACCACTCATCGAGTTGATCTTTCCCTCTGGTGTCAATGCTTCATGGAACACCACTGTAATGCCATTAGGAGACACTCAGTGTACAAGAAGTCCATTCTGAGCATTTTCACTATGGCCGCTCTAGAACATCCCACAGTTCAGCAATGAGATGCTGCCACCTTTCACCTGGTACCCTATTATGCCTTTTTGGACATCAGTCACATCACATCCTTTGTCCATGATGATGGTTTTACACTCTGCTACAACAGCCTGGTGTGCTCACTTATTTATACATGCAGGAAACCACATCATGTGACATCTGTGAGGTCCTGGGATGAGATCATTCCAAATCAGGAGTGCTCATAATATTCTGACATGACTGTATTTTTCTCTGCATTCGCAGAACTGGAAACATTTTAGGTGACCAAATATGGCAAACAGCAATGGTCAAGTCTTTTTTTCACAAGGCAACATGTGCCTGGAAAATCACAGAGTTTTGTAAGTGGATGGGCCTAAAATTATCAGACGAGCGCTGAGTTTGCTGAAAAACAGTAGGTGATACAATCTGTAATTTCTCAGGGGAGTAGGGAGAAAAACACAGACATGGCATATTTGGGTGGAAATAATATCACACCTGTAAAAAAAAACCCCAGAAAATTACCCCAGAACACCATGTAAATATCATCTTGTCCAGATATGGCTATAGACTAATTAATAATCTCTATAAACAAATGAATAAGCTCAGGCTTTTAGAATAGAAAAGTCATGAAAATGTGCAAAGCATGAGGTCATCGTGACTGACTTTGAGAGCCTGATATCTTCAGTGAAATGAAGTCTGTGGACCTGCTGGAAAAGCTATTAAAATAAATAAATTACGGCGAGATCCTGATTATCAATAAAATGTTTCCAGGAGAGGTGATCGATGCTTCTTTGTGAGGGTCTCTCACAGGACTTTGATTTCTCTCTCCAACAACAATCCTGGATCTTCCGACATCAAACAGAAGAGCTTGCTTTGTTGTTAATGTCGGTGTTGTTGTTTTGTAGCTTTTCCTTCTGTGTTTGCATGCTGCCACACGGATCAATGCGGTGCTTGTCCATCAGGATGTGTCCTTAGTGGGCTTTATCCAGGAAACGACCTAAATGGACCTGCTCCTCAGCAACAACCTCCAAGACTTTCACTCCCCCCCGGCAACGGCATAACATTGTTTGCTCGTGCTCAGCTTGCGGAAGAGTGTGGCTGGGTGAAAAGGGGGGGCCGTGTTGTCGAGGTGTCAGGCACCACTTTAGCCGTCGACAGATGACCCTGCTAGGACTCCTGTCATTCGATACGCCAGAGTCCTCTGGTGTAGCGTCAGACAAGCGGGCCCTCCGCAAACGACTCGGGCCAGGTGTAACTGTTTCAGCTAATTGCCTCATTAATGATTAAGCACCTCGAGCCTGCTCGAGCACTTCACTTGCGGGGAGCAAATTGTTCTGATTGGTTTGACGCTGTCAATTATTGATGAGACAGCAAGCTCAGATGCTTGCACCTGGGTTAGGAGCTTCTCACAGGGCCCTCTCACCACTTACTCTGCCCTCTCCATCCAAAACGATGAAAACAAAATACTCACATTGTTATTTTTATTCTGTTAAGAGGTCACATTGGAAAGCCCGAGCAGGCAGCACTCAAAGCATCAGTGAAACGCTAGTCTTGTGCTGCATGTATTCAGCTATAAGAGTCATTTATGTCAGATTAGATATTTAAATGTGAAGAAAGATTGATTTATATACACTTACTGGCCACTTCATTAGGTACACTCATTGTCCATCAGCTCCACTTATCATAAAAGTGCACTTTTCTAGTACAATTACGGACTGTTGTCTCTGTATACTTTATTAGCCTAAATCCACCCTGTTCTTCAATGATCAGGACCTTCACAGGACCACAGAGCAGGTGGATTATTCTCAGCACTTATGTGTTTGATTATTGTACACTCGATTAGACACACCTAGCTTGTTGGTTGATCTTGTAGATGTAAAGTCAGAGACGGTAGTTCATCTGTCATACTGGTCATTCAGGCTGAATTATCTACTCTATTTACTAACTCAGAGCTTATCAGATCAGTTTAGTCCTGTCTAACTTCAGACACCTCAGGCCCTAGGGTCTTCATTTTTAAAACATTGACTTTCATCTGAAAAGAGGACTTTGCACCACTCAGCAACAGTCCAGTTCTAATGTTTCCTTAGTCCAGGTCAGACACTTCTAACATTGTCTTACCTTAGGTATGCAGCAGCTGTAGCCTGAGATGTACATGGTATTTATTCTGTATCTATAACTTCAAATGAAATATTTTATATTTAAGATTCTGGATTTCTTATTTTCATGATCAATAAGCCAGAACAATAAACATTAAAACAAATAAAATATTGAAAAACATCACTTTAAGTGTAATTCATATAAAATATTTGATGGTTTAACTTTTTGAATTAAATTATAAACAAAAATATGTTATATAAAACTATGTTTTCTTTTTTGCTAAATTGACATTTTACAAAACAAGATGTTCTGACCCTGCGGCGTGGACATACAACACTCGTAAGCTGAAGCTGAGAGTGTTGACTGGGTGTGTTTTCGCTGTGACAGACTGGATGCTAAGCTCTAACCTCCCCATGTTCTCCTTCGGGATGATGTGCTTTAGATGGACTCGGTCACACTCTGAATGCTGCTACGTGCAGATAGGCCACAGCTGTGAGTGAGGTACCCCACGAGAGGGCAACCAGGTGTTGCATCCATCCCACCCCCTCCACTCACGTTCACTCATACACCTAAAGCACCTGTGGTATGCCGGGCCACATACGAAAAGCAAAGAGGATTTGTTTGTAAACAGTCCCTGTTTCCGGGAACCATAGGGAATGACAACGGCGGTGTTCATGTTTGCTAACTTCAGCAATATTTTTAAAAATAATCTGTTCTTTTGCTGTTCAAGGCAAAATCGGGACCTCGCGTTATACATCACCTGAGTCTGTTTGTTTCATTGTCACAGTGCATTGTTTTTGTTTTTGTGCAGACAGATAAAGCTCGTATTTGTTCAAAATTAGTTTTATATGTAGATGTTTTGGTGTTGACTGGCAACAATGCACTTTTTCAACATAAGTACATTTCCAAAAGAATCCAGACAGCCCTTCTAATATTTCATTTGGCTACTTAAGTGCACCAACACATTCATTTACACACATACAATCTGTATGCTCTTCATACAAGGCCCGCTCTGGACCCTATGGTCACCATGCCCAATGCCAAGCCTATAACAGAGGGGAATAAAGTCCCTCAGCATTGAGTTGTGGAGCAGTGGAACTCTGGAGTGATGGAGCTCCAGCCATTACATTTAGGATTAGTTGGAGTGGTGTTTGTGATCCAGAAGCAATCATCCTACACCAGTACACTTTACTTAAATGCTGTGTTGAGACTATTGGGTAATTTTGTGGGTGTCACACTCCCTGCTCCTCCAGCCTGTCCTGTGTACTTACACTTCTCCCCATAACTACATTTCCCATCATTCCATGTTGTCCTGTCCTTCCCTTTCAATCTTCTGTAGTTCCGTTGCACAGTCCCAAACTCCATTTCCCATGTAGCCTGCGGAGGAGTTAAGGCACAGGACACAATTACTTTGGGGTTCTATATTTGCTTTTCAATTTATTTGGGAAAGACAATAAGCTTAACTATAATGTTTTAGTTTAGGTCACAATCACCTTTACTGGGAAAATATGAATTTGGCCAACAAATAAATGACTAAATCAAAATAACCAAATAAATAAACACAAATATGGCAGTGGTCACAACTGTGAAACAAAACAAAACAAAAAAAAGTATTTTAAGGTCCACAAAGAACCATTTTTTAATAAACAAGGAACAATAAAGACAACTTAAGTCTGTTTCTTTAGACTCAGCTTCTCATTGAACTGCGCTCAAAACAGCAGATTCAGAGCTGTTTAAAATAAAATAATGACTTATTTCAGTGCTAAAACATGCTGCTTTACTTTATAACAACATGATACAAGTTAGACATGGTCACACATGAACACAATCTCCACTAAAACCATCAACAAAAATGAAAGTCCATTACATGTAAATATGACCATCCTCAATTCACAGTAATAGTTTAACACCGTTATACACTAAAATAACATTGGAAATGTGAAGGATGATTTAAATACCAATGGAATAGCCTCTCAGTTTTCCCACCACTCTACAACATGGCCAACACAATACCATGGTGACGCAACTCAGAGCAGCGCTCCTCAAATCACGCGAGAGTTGACGCGGCTCTTAAAGGGCAAGTACCTAAATTAAACACTGTGAACTTTACCCACAGAAATGGACATAGGAAAGGCTTGGATCAGTTAATTATGCTTCAAACTTAAAGCCTTAACAAGCACAGAGCTTTTATCTCTCACCTGGCTACACCCAAATCAAATAAAATTTTATTTATAAAGCGCTTTTTACAACTGATGTCACAAAGCAGCTTTACAGGGTTAGCAATAACAGACATAAAATCATTAATCCCTAATCCCCGGTGAGCAAGCCAACGGCGACAGTGGCAAGGAAAAACTCCCTCAGAGCTGGAGGAAGAAACCTTGGGAGGAACCAGACTCACATGGGGGACCCATCCTCCTCTGGTCTGCTAATTCTAAGTGTGTGGATCCCTCTAGTCACATCATTCCCATCCCAGCTGTAAACCGTTGACCGTCATTATCTTCTTTATTTCGCCTGCTCTCTCACTCAAGCTCATTGCAAAGTATTGTGTCAGCCTGTGATCATACTAAACATTATACTCCAGTTTTATATTCTCATATTCCAGCCTTGCTTCCATTGTTGACCTTGACCTTTTTCCTGTCCTTTCTTGTTTTGTAAGCCTGATTCTTAGGATGCTTTCACACCTGAAAGTCAAGACCATGGTCGGTTAGTGTGTTTGTTACTTTGTATATATTTGGTCCGGTTTGTTTTGTTTTCACACTGCATTTTTGTGAGCGCACCAAAGACTTTTTATTATGACACACCTACGTGCTGTTGTCATCACTTACATGGTGTGTCTGCCTACACTCGACACTGATTGATTTGTAGTAGGACGTGTGTCTGACGTGTTTAAATACTTTGATATATCCATGCCACTATTTCTTTAGTTTAGGATGCTCTGTCATCTCCTTTCTCTCTCATGCTCTCAGAAAATAAGCTGCACATTTCAGTATTTTTGTGAGTTTTTAAAGCTGACTTTTCACATGTTCATCAGACCAAAATGATATTAAACATGTCATCTCCTCCTCGCTCCATGTGCTACCACAGCTCATTTTTTCTGCTGTTCTGCTTATTTTACTTCTGTTATTGTGTTTGAATGTTGTTGAACGCCTGTGTCAACTTCTTGTATTTGGTCTGAAAGTCTAAACCTTCTAGAACAGTGTTTTCACACTGCACGCGAACTGGACCATGGTTCAGTAGGTCCGGACCAAGACCACCTCTTTTGGTCGGACCATATTTTGCTCCTTTGGTTCGGACCGTGGTTCGTGGCCGCTTTCACACCTGCTATTTTGGTTTGGACCAAACTGCAAAGTCTGAAAGTCCGGACTAAACAGTGTAGGTGTGAAAGCACCCTTAGTTTAGCCTAATTCGTAGATTTACCTGTTTCTTTAAGTATCCTGTTCTGTAGAGTATCTGTACATTTCCTCGTCTTTATATTAACCTGTTCTGTTGTTTTTTCTTGTTCCAGTTTCTGACCATCAGTTTGTCTTTGACTTTTCTTTCTTTTTTTTCTTTTTTTGGTTGCTCTCTGTCTATGTTTATGCTTTGTTTAGTTATTGACTTTGGACTGTTTATTGGCAGATGTTTTTGGATCGATGTAGTAAACCTTTATAAAAATCTGTATATGTCTGTTTCCCTTTTACCTCAACCTGACTGAATAAATCACCATGACTGAATACAATCAAATCCTCACAGCAATGTTCTACCAGAAAGCCTTTCCTGAAGACTAGACTGTTACAGCTGAGACACTCTTTATAAATAGAGTTGATTTCAGTAGATCAGTAGACCTGTTATCTACAAATATTTGCCAATACAGTAGTTTGTTCACACTTGTTTAAGTGCTCTATAAGTTCACACTTACTGCACAAGGATGCACCATGTTCACCATATTAAAGAGCACTGTGCACACACAAACACACATTATCAAGCAGGCAGCAGCACACAAGCTTTTAGCATCATCAGGGGAAGCTGATGTATTAGACACATATGGCAGACATGACTTACTGTGCTATTGGGCCATTTTAATGAGACAAGGGATATTAGCAAACCGGTGTGTGTGCATACGTGCATGTGCATGTGTGTGTGCGACTGTCTTTTGATTGATTCATAAGATTTTTAGTTAACCAAGCTGCAAGCTTGTTTTCCTTAAGTAGCAGTAATTGTATATGCCAAGCAGAAGTAAGCCTTTTTGCCTAATGGCCCACCCACGAGCAAGTGAGTGGAGAGGCATATGAATCATCCAGCTGCAGCCACTCTACCTGTGGGGTATGGTATTAAAACCTGAAGAGAAGGCGTTCAGCAAACAGCCCCATTCATGCGCCCTCCCGATAGAGAACTTCACTCAGCGACTTAACAAGGATAGTCAACTGGTATGAACTACCGCCGAGTTAAAAAAGAGATGAAGTCCTTATTGGAAAAGTCAACATTATGCCAGAACAGTATCCACAGAGTCCAATTCTAGCCTTTGTAGTATGTTAATCCAAATATTATGGGAATTTAAGTAATATGGGACAGTATGTTAAATGGGAAAATAATATCATATACAGTGCCAATGGAAAAAAAAATGAAAAAAAGATCATTGTTGTTTGCAGTGTCATTCAGAAAAGGTACCAAAAATTTGTATTTTATATTTTATTACATTTAAAGTAATTATGACATATTTAAGCCTTTTTTTTGTTTTATCACAATGAAAATCAGAAATACAGAATCTCAAATTATTCAAATATTTCATTTGAGTTTACAGATTAAACAGAATCAGCATAAAAACAAAGGCACTTTACATGTACTGACTATAAAACACATACCTCTGAAAAAATTTAATTCACTGTCCATTAAAAAAATTATTTAGGGATGCCGCGGCCTAAAGGTTAGTTAACCAGGGTTGGCACCTAAGTGTCACTTGTTTGGTAGGTGGTGGCAGAAGTGCACTTGATAAACACAATTGTCTGAACAGGGTCCTGAACCCCAGATGCTCAAATCTACCAACTGGACTCTATCTTGTCATACCCTGGGGGCAGCTGTGACCTAGTAGTTAGGGGTCTTGTGACCAGAAGGTTGCCATTTTGATGCCCAGACAGGTCATGACTAAAGTGCCCTTGAGCAAGACACCTAACTTCCAACTGCTCCCTGGCCGCCATGGATAGGGCTGCCCACTGCTTTGGGCAAATGTTCTCACAGCCTAGTGTGTTCACTAGTGTGTGTTTCACTGCATGGATAGTTTAAATGTGGAGGTCAAACTCTGTTGTGTTGTAATCACTTTGGCAAAGCTGAATCTAATCTAATGTAATCAAAGAAGAGCATGTCTATGGATGCTTTTTATAGCAGTTTTTCTAAATGAGGTGTGAAGTTATGAACTTAAGATTACATTTACAGAGGGGTACTGGGGTCATTTCGTCTTTCACATGAGCTTCTGTTACAGACTCAGTGCTTCTCTGATTATTTTTAGTCCTGTCTGATACAAATGTCCATAATTAAATGGACATAAAATAAAAGATGAGATACACAATAATAATCCAGACTTATTGAAGGAGTGATTATTATCAACAGCTACAGGTACAAATGAACTCCCCCCACCCCCAAGTTATTTTTATGCTGTTTATGAGTTACAACACTGAGGAGATGTGTTAAAAACAGACACCCCTGATAAACAAATCATATCCGAGGGATAATGGAAGAATAAAAGACCAAGAAACATTTAGAGATCTTTGTCTTTAAGAGTTCACAGCTACAAGTTCAATCAAAAGTAAGTTTGTAGGATTGCTCATCAGTGGGTGGTGAGTTAATAGGCAGGGAGACATTTCTGGGGGATGGTGCAGGTACAGGGCATTAATCACCATTGGCTGGTGAATGTTCTCCAGTGGTGTGGATTTGATTGAAGCTGAAAATGGAGTGAGTCCGAGTGGGGGCCGCTGTCGGGACTAATCTGGGTGTGGGTGACAGGGCGAGCACACTCACCGGGTGGTCAGCCTGCCTTTGTTCTCTTTGGGCTGCGGGAAAGTGGGAAACCACCCCCAAACAGGCATGACTCACTCTTCATCATCTGCAGAGCTCATTAAAACACACTGAGAAAAAGTCCCCACTGTCCCTCACACACATACAACACAGCACATCCATCCTCACAGCCCTCGCTGGGGTGGCCTACTGATTGCTGGCTTGAATCATGTCTCTTAAATCTTTTTTCTTCTCTCTCTCTTCTTCCCACCCTTTCTCCCCACCCACTCTTGTCTTCCCATCTTCTCTCTTCCCTTTTCTCTGCAGATATCATGGCACCAAATGCTGAGCTGAAGTCTGACACAGGGCCTCCCACAAAGCACAACATTTCAAACTCTGCTGGCTGAAGATGACAAAAAGAGAAGTGCAAAGGGTCCTCCCTCACTCCTTTCCTTCACCCATGGCTCTACTCTTCAACGCCTTCTCTCTCCTCACACCCCCTCTCCTTTATTAGACAGCTTCTTTTTCTACTAAGGATATCAAAGGAGAAAAAAACAACAACCAGAGACTCAAGAGACAGCTGAAAATAATGGGATAATACTGGATATATTTTCTCTTCAGGTGAAAAAAAAAAGAAAAAAAGAAAAAAAAATGTCAGTGCATGTTATTGTAATTAGCACTAAATGCATTGCTTCCTCTGAGGGATGTCTCTGATACAATGACTGTCTTCCACCAGAGGCGTCTTTAACAGCTGTGTAGATGCGTATCTCCCTCAAGTCTAATGTTCCACTGAAGTCATACGCCATTGTAATTACCACCACCTCCTATGTATATTCTTTTCTAATTTTAACAAATTAATTACCAGATGTTTGGCCGCTTCGGGGTCATCAGTTAGTGTTGATAAGTGTCTTTCTCCTACTTATTACTGCATTCACACATGTTAATATACAAAAGCATGAACAACAAAGTAGCTGAGCTCTCATCAAGCCCCGTTTGGTCAATGGCAAGAGTTGATTCCTTTATTTTTCTACAATTCATCACTGTCACAACAAAGACTTGTATCTCCAAAATGGTAACTCTTTAATGTGTCATGCAAGTCATGTCGCATCATGGTCCATTAATCAAAGATGCAAAAAAGGTCAAAACATGGACATTCGAGGCTTTGTTCTGACAATGACTTTGGATTTTTTTCAATTAGTACATATTGAGACAATAGATCATCTAGCATTACCATTCAGACTCACTCTAACAGAAAGCTGTGGCCAGTCAGACCTGCTATAATCCTCACTTTGTTATTATACATTGCCTTGGCAATCATTTTTAATCAAAAACGACACCCAATTAATTGAGGAAAGAGTGAGAGAGAAGACGTGAGACTTTGACTGTAGTCTCTCCATCACATTTTGTGTATTAAACCCTGTATATTCCTCTCAACAGACAAAGTCCATGGCCTCTCACTCTCCTCTCCTTTCTGCCTCACTTTATTCTCTCTTCCTATGATTCAGTGAGCAGCCACTGGCCACCTGTGGCCCTTTATCTCTCCATGGGTGACCCCTTATCCTGGATTAACAGGATGAGGGGACCTGCCCAGGACAAATCCTGTGAAACACTCTCGTCTCACTTGCCTCGTGTTCAGCAGCTACGACAAAAGCTACTGAGCTAGAGCAAGGTGAGATACTGTAGCTCTCTTCACGTATGACCTTCAGTTCCTTGTCCAACCTGCACGAGAGGGGAGAACGCTTGGATTCAATAAATATATGATGCACGGAGTTTATCGAATGGACACTCTTAAGAGCCGTGGCTGGTTCTGCAGGCGTGAAACGCTCGAAAAATGCATGAAAGTGCACGCACAACGCATAAACACGCAATGGGGAAGCTTCATTAACACCTGCACACCCCTCTTTTCCTCTGCCGACACTTCCTTGAGATATCTCCTACCCGACGCTTCAGCATGGGCCAAGAGTTACTACACAAAGGGGCACATCTGCTCGACTGACTGTGCTTTGGCTGGCACCACAGCTTCTGAAACAGAAAGACAGAGAAATGGACGGAGAGCAAGAAAAGCAAAGGGACAATTTGGGGTTTGGTTTTTGTACATAATGTAAATGTAGTATGTATAGAAGTCTGCATGCTGCCATGTAGATACAAGAACACTGAGGTTGTTCAGTTAGATCAAGGGGGACTGTGTCCCAGGTTTGGTTAAGCGTTCAAAATCTTAACCACTGCTAGCATTTTCATGTTCACTCCTTAAAGAATTCTTTCTTTTCCTTTTCATTGATCTTTTCTACTTAGTATATGCTCAATCTATCTGAATACTATGCTGATGAACAAGTAAGCAACCATTAATTAGACTTAGAAAGCTAGACATATGATAGGATTTTTGAACTGTCCTACCAGTGTGGGCAGAAAGTGAACTAGGGCAGCCCAATTAAGTGGCACCACACAAAGTGGTACAGGGCGGCTTGCCAGGAACTGTCCATTTATCTGCTGTCAGAGGGAATTTACACATCTCAATGAGTCACTGGGCAGTGCCCGCCTGGCTCCGTTCCGCTCTGCTTTCAAAATCTTTGTAGCCATACTGGGGATCAACCAAAAAGAGGACTCAGTGGTCCTGGGTTTATTTTTGAACCTTCTTGCTAAATTATTTCATTTTTTTTTAAGCCTTTCTACCTTTTTCTTTACCAACATATTGCCAGTTGCCATTGGAGTAGCTCTCTCCCTTATTGTAAGAAGGTAGTGCCAATGTAGGGCTTGGTGTTTAGCACAAGCTTACTCGTATTTGAAGTCTTCCACTGTGTCGTTCTGAGCTCCTGAACATGCAGCATTCAAAAGTGCCTCTTTGTGCAACAAGGAAGAATGCTAAGCCTCTAAGGCCCCTTTCACACCTGGCATTAACATGCATCCTGGGTGATCTAAATATATATGGGTAACAAAATGTACAGAATCTCATAGTTCAAAGGACCTTCAGATGAGACACGTGACCACATTATACACAGTTATATCAGAATATTATTACCACCTATCTAATTGTGGGAACAACCATCCTTGGCTTGGAGTATTCGCTCTTTCAAACCTCGTGTTTATAATAGAGGTTAATGGGTCCACTGTGGCACAACAACGGCCACAGTCGTCATTCCTCTCTGGCATCAATGGCCTGTGGGGCACCACTGTTACTCTGTTTGGAGGCACTCAATGTAAAATAAGCCAGTTCTCAGTACATCTTCACTACACTGACTCTATCCTACAAAGTTGGATGAGATGCTACCACCACCATGCTTCACTCGGTGCCCTGTTATCATGCCAGTTTGGACTTTAATCACATCACATCCTTTACTCATGACAAACATTTTGCACTCTGCTACAACTGACTAGTGTGCTCACTTATTTATACCTGCAGCAAACCTTATCACATGGCATCTGTGATCCTCCAGCCCTAGTTCATTCCAAACTGGGGTGACCATCATATTCAATGATCATATATATATATATGTACTGAATGCCAAAGCATCTCCAACAGCAGGTGTGAACAGGGCCTACTGTTAGTGATTCTAAACGTGCAGTGGCACCTGGCTTGCAGTAGGCTGAATTCATGCTTTGGCACATTGGGGCCCATCTTTGAACTTGGCCTACAGCTTTTTCTTCATTCAATCAAGTTCAGTGTGTACCTTCACTCTTTCGCTATAGAAATGGCCACCCGCAGAAATAAAGCCAGCTGTAAAATGATAAACACTTTGAAGCACCCCTTTAAATCTTTTATTACAGCCCAATCTAATGAATATCTTCCAGGGCTTCCTCTGGAAACAGCTGGTAGATAATGACCTCAGCCATCAACTGGTGCACTGACCCTCCATGCCTGTTCTAATGAGGCAGAGGGCTAATTTAATCCAGATGTGTGGGCTGATGTTTAGTACCTGCTACACTTTCAACTGAGTAAACTTCTAGCTGCTGATTTATCACATTATTCGGAGTAGTGGCAACAACAAAGCAAAAGTTCAGTTCAGAGTGGGGCTTTGGGCAACATTTATCAAATTCTAACTGTTCTTAGATCAACTGTAAAATGTTGATAGCAGATGCAGAGTGAAGAGAGTAATGCTAACTGAAAATATTAATTACACTCTTGAAAGAGATGGTTCTTCAATGATTCTTTAGTAAAGAAAATGGTTCTGTATAGAACCATGAACACCCAAAGAACCCAAAGGGTTGAGGAATGTGCTGTAGATGTTCTATGCAGTAGTCTTGGTTCTCCATAGCCTCAGAAGGGATTCAGCTTTTATTATAATGTCAAGCTTGTAATAACAGTACCCTTTTTGGACCATTTCAAAAGGCTTCTGTATAGAACAATCTACAGCACATTTTTCATCAATCTAAAAAACCCTTTCACAGTGCAAAGAACCCTTTGGGTTCTTTCAATGTTCATGGAAGAACCCTTGAAGAACCATCTTCATAAAGAGTGTAGTAACAGGCACCCAGGAAGGTTTAGGATGGATTTTTAAAGTTTTTTATATATAATCTTTGGTTGCCATGTCTTTAAAAAACACATCAAAAATAGATTTGCTTCCTGTAGCTCTAACTGCACTGATAAGGTAATACAGAGTCGAAGTTGGAAATATCTTGAATCCTTGTCCACATACACAATATGTCCAAATGTTTGTGGACACCCCTTCTAATGGGCATTCAGCTACTTTTATATACAAATACACACATTGCTTGTCTAGTCCTTGTATCAAAGTACTGCCAACAGAATATGACTAAACATGAGCCTATTGGCACCATGTCTAATGCCAGATGTGAGCTGGTGGGGTATAATATTGAGCTGTGGAGCAGTGGAGCTGTGTTCTCTCCATCCAGTACTTTTAGGATGGGATAGGAGTTGGGGGTGAGGTCGGATGGTGCTTATCCAACATCCTGACCTTACCGCTGCATGCAGTTAAATTTTGACAGTGATACTCTGAAATAAAGTAGAATCTGGACAGTATTCTGAATACCCTTGAATTTAGAAGAAACAATGAATGAGCAGTTGTCCGAATACTTTTGTCCAAATCAACGCAAGCACATAAAGGAGTTAACTAAATAGATCACCAAATAAGATGTTTGGTTCAGAAGGGTTAAACCACTTAAAATTCATGTTTTATTGAGCAAAAAAGATGCCATGTGGAAGTGTTGCACAGGCCACAGCCTAATATAAACCACTGAAGCAATCATGCACTTAGTTGTACATACAGGGAGGGGTAAATACAAAGGCCTTTAAACATGTAAACAGACATACTACATAATGGGATTGTACGGTGGGCAAACAATAAGCTGTTAGTGTAATCACAGGTCAAAGATATATTGCCCAAAGGGCTAGAGTGGAGGTGTATTAAAATGATGGATATCCTGTAAGCGGTGAGGGAGTACGGGCTGTTAGACGTGTTGTCCCGATTCAGATTTACCTCTTTTTTTTCCCCTCGCTCTCTCTATCACTGGCCTCCTCCACCCCCTCTCCTCCCCATGTACGCCCATACACAAACATACACAGCCCCCTCCATTTAATCAGGCTCCTGCCCCACTCCTCACTCCCCACACAGACATTTGCAAGCTGTCGAGGCGGAGCACCTCATCAATCTCGGCCAGCCAGTGAGGGCAGGGGGTGGGCTCGGGCCTGAGAGACTTGTTTTTGGATTAAGCAAAGAGGGGGCAAGGTAAGAAAGACCGTCTTGAGGCTTGGCAAGTCATTTGTCAGTGAGCTTGTGAATGTGTAAAACAGGCCAGAGGGGTCAAGGGACACTTTCAATTTACTAGTAAAGATTTTCTTTTGCTATCACAACAAAAATTCCCCACCAAAAATGTTCACATTCTCATAAATGCAGCCATTATTGTTCTATGAGATGTGTCAATGATGTTTACCAGGCAAGCTGACCTTACTGAATGTTCAGCCTAATTAGAAATAAGAATTTGCAAAATTAATATCCTCCAGAATGGTCATTTAGGGCCATTTAATTTGGTCCAGTCTTCATAAAATATACAGTGAATAGTGCAACAGGAATTTTCAAATTCTGTCAGAAAATGAAAAATGAGAAAATGTTAGATATTTTTTATGCTAATTAGCTCTTCATTTGTTTAGAAAGCACATTGATACCATGCTAACATTAGCTTAAATGCACATCTAGTCTATTTCAACAGTGTGAACAGATGTTTTACTGTAGGTATATGAGATATTACAATGCTAATTGTAATTTGTGCAATTGTGTACATTTTGTTACATTACTATGAAAACAATGCACAGCATGTATATGTCAACTGAATATAGTGGTTTCTAGTTGGTTGTAATATCTCTTATACGCTTTAACACTGCTCACATAGTCCATTGCTAAAGGCCTTGTAGCATGCAATGTAAGAGTATTAATGTCACAGCAAAGCAAATATGTTCTAATTCATACACTGTCCAAATATTTGTGGATGCATCTTCTAATGGATGCATTCAACTACGGTACTTTAAGTGTCACCCATTGCTGACACAGATGCACAAATACACTTAGCTTGTCTAGGCCTTGCAGAGAAGTACAGCCAATATAATAAGACTAAACATGAGCCCATTGCTACCATGTCTAATGCCAGATGTGGACTAGAGGGGTATAAAGCCCCTAGCATTGAACTGTAAAGCAGTGGATCTGTGTTCTCTGCTCCAGCCAGTACTTCTACCAAGAGTTGAGCATGAGATGGAGGCAACCGTGGCCTGGTGTTTAAGGATCCGGTTTGAATCCCGAGCAGGTCATGACTGAATTGCCCTTGAGCAAGGCACCTAACCTCCAACTGCTCTCCGGACGCCATACAGTATATAGGACTGCATACCTCTTTGGGCACATGTTCTCAGCCTAGTGTGTTCACCAGTGTGTGTGTTTTACTGCACTGATGGGTTAAATGTGCAAGTCAAATTCTGTTGTGTGCAATCACATTGGCAAAGTTGAATCTAATATAATCTAGTCCAACATCCTCAAATTCTCACAGCGGTTTTTCAGAATATACTAGAAAGCCTTTCCTGGAGAGTTAGAGACAGTAACTCCAACAAATCAGCATGAAGTCTTTTTTAATGCCCTTGATTCTGCAAGAAAAGAATGAATGAGCAGGTGTCCCAATACTTTTGTCAATTGGACATATTTGATTTAATCACAAAAAAGGGGGCTGAGACTTGCTAGAAAACAATTATCTTCTCCCACTGGACACTTTTCTCCTGTCTGTTCTTTTGTGCATCCATGACACTCTTCTCCACCTGCCATTGGAGACATATTTATTCAGTATAGTTTATATGTTGCTGGTTATTAATAGCAGCCACTTTATCTTGTTGTTGTAGAACTCTTACACAGGCTGTGAAATGGAGTAATATGTGACTAATGCATTATGGGTTGATTGGGCAGAGCAAACAAAGTCTCTGGAGATAGAGATGAGTGTCTCACTTACTGGGAGGGACAGCATGGCCTGGGTTACGTAATACCTTTCTTTTCTCCATGCTTTCCTCATATAGACCATACTAGACAGATCCTCAAGCTGTCGTCCCTTTTTAAACAGCATAATTCTAATCGTACTGTAAGTGAAAGGATGAAAATAGTTTTTTAGATCAGAAAATATAGAATAAAGTAAAATCCAGTTGTTTTATTGATACTTGCTTCAATACACTTCTTTCTCTAGCTCTCAGGACTTATTTCCTGAAGTTTTATTATTAACTAAATTAAAGCATATGCCATTTTCACTTAATCATGGCATATCTCACAGTCATATATGGTGGTTCTACACTGATTCTTGGTGTGCACATATGGCTCCAGTGGACATATTTCACACTGTGCAAGATCACAGAAGTTGATAGCATAGCTCAAGTGAAAGATTGGCCAATGTGCTTGAACATAGAGAAATTAATCTCATTTAACCCATTAATGTAGTGAAATATACACACACTAGGGTGGCAGTGAGCACACATATGCCCTGAGCGGTGGGCAGCCCTGTGTCCAGAGAGCAGTTGGGGATTAAGTGCCTTGCTCATGCTCAGGGAATTGAACCAGCAACCTCCTGGCTATAAGACCTGGTTCCTTAACCACAAGCCCATGGGTGACCCTAAATTGTATTCTGCACTCTCATGGATTGCTTCACCAATAAAAATCAATAAATCATGGCATAATACAACAGTAAAACTAAATAAAAAGGGATAATAGAGCAGAAAATATCTAACATCATGTATCCATGTCTAATAAAATGCTAATTTGAGTATAGTTTGGTTGTAGGTGCCTAAAAAAAACTATCAATAAAATCTTGGCAGAATGCTGCATTAAAAGTCTAGACAATGTTTTGAAGATTTGGCATAGGGCATATGATCATCTTCATTTCAAGAGGTCTGACCTCCAGAGGCATGGCCATAAGTGTCAGTGGCTCACAGACATGTCTCATGCCCTTACAAACTGGGGTAAGAGTGCTATTGCTAAGCCAATATATGGAGTTAATGCCTTAAGGCTACACCATGGCACCACCAGACAGCTTGGGGTGGAGCAGAGGCGCTCACGCCCCCTCAAAGATGAGATCACCTCTCAAGAAGATTTTAGAGTCTAAGGATTAACCCCTACCATTTGAAATGCAACTAACTGACCTCACAGTCATTAGCATGCACTCACTATCTTCCAGACTCTGAGCGAGGTGTTGCCGGGAATCAGATTGTGTTTTGGCAGGGTTCATACAAGGGGAGAGAGCTTCTCGCAACAATCAAGGTCCAGATTCACAGACGTAAACTGATGGGAATAATAAATTGCCAGGAGACGGAGAACAGGTGGCTTTTCAGCTTGTGCCATTTAGGCAGGCAGTCTGGCTTCTGACAGCTTGATTTAGGCTGGGTACGCGGTGCCAGCTCACTGAAAAAAGAGTTATAGTAAAAGTGTAACAGTAAAAGACACCGTCTTCTTTTGTAGCAGTCCCCACTGTGTCTAGTTACAAACAGCTCAGACTAGATCAGTGCATCCGGCCGTGATAAGTAAATTTGCCCGTTTATTCGCATGTTTGGCCTTAAGGTTTATACTGATGTTCACATTGTGACCTGCCACCGGAGATGAATGACTCATGCCAAAACAAAAGCCACCTGTGCTGAGCCCAACCCACTTCCAAAATTCCAGAATGGCAGCATGGTTTGTGAAGTGAGCTGACTTTTATAGTAGATGCATCAGACTTGGAACAATAGAAGCTTGGGTCACGGAGGAGGTCCGGATCAGAGCTCGGCAGGCAGCCATCGAAGGTCTCCCACTGGGAGCACGGCAGTAATCTCGTCCGTATTAGAGCAGTGAAATGGTAGGGTCCGGAAAATCCCCTCTCTGGCTCCCGGGCCTCAGGAACAAAGACTACAGAGAGCTGGGAGAACAAAGCTCGTTTCCTTAGTGCGTATCTCAACAGTGTGGCCATTACAACCTGACTGAAAGCATTAAGACCAAATGAGGGCTGCCTTTCTTGATACCCAACCTTGAAAGCCAGCCCAGCTTTCAGCTTAGTGGCTCTTTTATTTGTCAAGAGTAAGAATTAGGAGTTCAAATAAAAAATCGAGGTCAAGTAAGCAGTCGTTTTCATTTTTAAGCAGCACTGCCGCTTGGGCACAATTAAAAATAGGATCGTGCCTGTTGTAAAGCTACCTCTCAAGAGACTCGCTCCTTCAGCTGAGGTTAATTAGTGTTTTCCCTTTATTTCAATTTTAGTGTTAAATGTCTGCTTTATATCACGCCAGGGTTTGCGGGCTGGCTTTTGATGAGGCTGAGATGGGCTTAAGCCTGAGGTGCATCCTCAGGGGGGATGTAAGATGGGAAGATGGCCATTGTGTCATGCTGCTGTGAAGATTAGCCCCCTACTAGTTGGCCTGGGTGACCCAAACCACAGATAAGCTTTATGAGATAACACATTAACATGCACAAACATATCATTTTTGATCAAAAGCAAAACAAAACTGGACCTGGAGGCACTTATTGTATAGAAAATGGCTTTTACATGTGTTGTACAGTCCAAAAAGAGCAATACATTGATTTTAATTGCTGCAATAATTACATTTCTTAGCTATAGAGTATGTTGAGGTCTTCCATTCACAGCCCAAAGTGTGTGCTGTATTGTTGATTCATTGTTCCCTTTATTTTTGGTGATACTTGTCTATATTTTTTATTTATTTTATTTTGGATGCTGATTTCTTTTTTTTTTACTGAAGAGCAATATCTTATGGGTCAAGGCCTGAGCCATGCCATACAACCAGCTACTGGCTGATCACAGAGACCAGGCCTTGTCATTATGTCTTCCATGATAGATGGTGATGGTACAGCTTCAGTTTGATGACAGAAAGAGAGAGATAAAGAGGGAAGCAGTTTCTTATTGTCCTGTATAAGCTCTGTACAAGTTTTCTAAGCTCTTTGGTGTTTGTGTTTTATTGCCACACTGCATAGTAGATTAACCTTTTCTGAGCCCTTGATGTTTCTACAGCACTGTTCAAGCAGACCATGAACCAGAAAACTTTATTATGTGACAGAGAGAGAGAGAGAGATAGAGAGAGAAAGAGAGAAAGAGAGAGAGAGAGAGAGAGAGAGAGAGAGAGGTTTATCTTGCTTTCAGTGTTTCATTCAAGCCCATTCTCTTTAACATGCATGTCCTGTGTGTGCTATAAACTGTATTGAGCAACCTTTTCCACCTCAAAGAAAGTAAAAAGAAAGAAAAAAAAAAACATTTTCTCTGTAAATATCATGTAAATATGACACGGCTATGCATGCTGATATTCTCTAGCAGTTTGTTCAGGTATTTTATTTTATATTTTGTAATTCAAAAATTCTCATATGGCATGTATGAGAAAAAAAATAACCAAGTACAAAAAAAATAATAAATAAATTTTAAAAAATGATTGAAAAAGTAACAAATCAAAAAGTTCCACTTACAACTCGACTTTTTTTTCTTGATATGTGTAATGTACAGTGCCACATCAAAAATGGTTGAATATTATGTAAAAAAATCATTGATGTTCATAGTAAAGTGATATTTTGAGCACCTTTTCCATTTTAATGTTGATCTGTGTAACTTATATCTAACAAAAATCAGAAATCCAGTCGATTACTACTCAAAGTGTATCAACGTTAACACACATAAAAAAGGCTTGAAATATGTCACTTTACACATAATTAATCTATAATATACAATAGTTTAACTTTTGGAATTATATTATGAACAGAAATGAACTTTTTTCCACAATATTCTAATTTTTGAATGCACTAGTATTTGATATTCACCCATCAGCTTGCTACAAATGACGATGTTATACGTAGTGTTGTTACTGCTTTATAATCAGAGAGGCTGAGGTTGAGGCAACACAGAAGGCAACTCAGTTTCTGAGTTCTTCTCAATCTACATGGAGTAGTGATGTTGAGAAGTGGATAGTGGCTCTATTGACTGATCCCTTTACCATGGCCATTAGCAATTCTCTCTTTTCTTCCATCTAGTTCTAACACTATTGCATAAAAGCTTCAGAACAAAAGCATTTTGAATTCTAGTTAGCCTATTATTAGACATGATTATAAAGATCTGGTACATACCAGTGCTCTTTACCACACAATGGTAACCCCACTAGCTTTAGAAATTAGAATAAAAAAACAAACAGTACAACAGTAGGCATGTAACATACCAAGAGATCAAGAGAGGAAATGGATGCTAATGTAATTTTCAAAGGAAACAGTAAGTCATTTTCTTTGCAGTTAAAGTTTGTTCAACATATATGTGAATTATCCTGTCACATGAACTCAAATCTCAAATCGCATTGATGGGTGAAAAAGGCTGGATCACAGAAAGGGAGGGGATGGGGAGAGTTTTATTCCAGGTTTATTTTCTAATTTATATCATTTTTTAAATTTGATTTATCTTTTGTTATTTTGAACTGTGTAAGAAATGGAGGTACCCAGTGGTGACCATGACAAATGGAATTGTGTAATTTTTAAAAATGTGCTACAGATAATTTAAATTTAATAAATAATCATTGTAACAAGACAAATGTGTCCTTTCTGCATGTTCACTTTCAAATGTGTCATCGTTTACAGTCAGTGTACATCTGTAACGCCCACACGAAAGCAGCTAAAGTTAGCACTACAGCAACTGTACGTGACACAGAAGCATCCACAGTGTAACAATGGCCAATACCAACATGAGAATTTGTTCCCCATAGCGTTTGTGAATGGCGTCACGCAGCGAATGTGAAGCACTGAGGCATCCCTGCTGGGTAGCCCACTGGAGCCTGATGCATATGAATGACTCAGCCTCCACCTGCAGTGGACTACACTGTCCTTCAGTGAGTCATCAACATCACCTACTTTCATGTGTAAACACACGTCTTTAAGCTCTAGACCATTCCATGCGTGTGTTCTAGGTCACAGAGTTAGGACTTCAGCAGTGCACTCTTTTATAAACACCAACTTGGTTACTGAGTCAGGGTTTGACAGGAGAAGTGTACCCGCCCTAACCATAGTCTTTCAATAGACTTTCATTCAGAATGTCTTTTTTTATTGATTTTTTTGTCCACTGACTTAGAACACATATGAAATCAGCAGTATTATTTATGTAGACTGGGATTTTGCCACTGCTGGTAGACCCATGTGCTTCCAAACACCTACAAATTCAGCTACTTTATTCACACATGGCCTTTGGCGCCCTAATACAATCACTCATTATTTCGCAAGTCATCTGCTATGTGACCCATTTTCCAACAAACAAACAAGACATTCAATGCACTGTACCACCTCATATCAATCTATGAATCCCATCACACACCCCACAGGTATTTATGACATCAGCATCCCCATGTAACACCATCTCCAGGAGCCTGAAGTTACTACCACCTGAAATGTGACAAAAAATAAAATAAAATTATGTATTCCTGTTTGTCCAGGTTATTGTTATTGTTTAATTGGTCACATAAAATATACAATGTGTCATAGGCGCAGAATGTGGTGCCAGAACAATCTGATTGTAATGAATGAGCATTAAATGCTAATGGTCTTCTCCAGGTCTCATGGCATTTGGCAACAATTTGGTAGCAGTTCAATGGTAACTGAATATCTTTGCAGAGTGTTTATGAACTTGGTACCTGTAACAGAAATATCATAATTAATTTTACAAGGGAATCATCAGGATATGAATGACATGTTACAACAAAATAATCATGCAGATGAAGAAACAATCATGATCCATAATCCATGGAACCCGAGGAACAGGTGGGATTTAGGTGCCTTGCTCAAGTTTCACCAGATACTTTGTAAGCAATTAATAACAAGTTTGGACTCACCTTCTCATTCAATGTTTTTCTTTTTTTTTCCTACATTGTAAATTAATACTGAAGTCATCCAGACTATGAAGGATCATGTAAGGAGTCATGTAGTAAATTAAAAGTTTTAGATTTTAGATTCTTCAAAGTAGGCACACAACTGATGTCTCAAACACAATAAGAGGTCATGAACTCTTGACAAGGCACATCTGTTAACTGAAAGTCATTCCAGGTGACTACCTCATAAAGCTGACTGAGAAAATGCCAAGAAAGCTGCATTTAAGCAAGAGGTGCCTACTTTGAAGAATGTAAAATATAAACATATTCTGGTTTGTTTAACACTTATTTTGTTTACTAAATAATTTCATATGAATTTCTTCATAGTTTTGATTACTTTAATATTAATCTACAATGCAGATAATTTTAAATAATGAAAAACCACTGAATGTCCAGAATGTATGTCCAAATTATTATTGACTGGTATTGTAGATGAATAAACGAAAAGTAATACATCAAAAAATAAATAAATAAATGCTGGGATGCTCCTTCACTATTCAAACACATTGTTCAATTAACAGTCTCCCTAAGTGCTCTGCTAATTACTGCTAATTACAACATTTAACTTCTGACCTGTGTCCCAGAAAGCACAATTTCTTCAGCAATCCACTCTTGCTGAGGAATACAGTAGATGACCACAGTTGTAAATGTTTTTACTTTATTATGTTTGCTTGTTCTGGGGCCTTCTATCCTTTCGGTTTTTCTCGGACCTTTAGCCTTTTAGCTCAAACCTGAGGACAAAATAAACAGAGACAGACGCCTGGACTAAATGACTCCAGTAAGGCCTCTATTGACAGAGCCCAATGAGGCAGACAGGAGGATATCTCCATAACGAAGACCTAAAGAGGAGCAACTCTGATCTCCTCCCCACCCACAGGCTGCATACTATACTCCAGCAAAGCTGCACCGACAGGCCCAGGCAAGCTGATGAATATCACTACCTCACAGTATTTCATTCCACCCACTATTTATGCACTACAGTCATAACTGATACATAAACAACATTAGGCAAAGATTGCTATCATTTTGAAGCTGAGCATGACAGGTCTGAGAAAAAAACAGGGCTATTATAAGCTATGACAAAAGTTGATCATGATTGCTGTCCTCCTCCTCAAATATATGCCAACCTAACCATGTTTATGAACTCTGAGAGCTAATGATGTATTATCAATGTAGCGTTTGTGCAGTGAATCAATCAATTAGCTTAGCAGGAGCCCGCTATCTTTCTTAATGGCTTTCATGAAGGTTATCAGGCACTTGAACCATTAATTAAATGCCTCTCGTTGCAAGGCGAGAGAGTGGGACATGTTTGTAAGTTTAGAATAAATCGCTTTACAAGAGGACACATTCGATTAGTTATTTCATTATAGCCCCAGGTGGAATCAATTTGTTAACTCGATAACAAAGTCAAATCAAGCTGTCAGGTGGACTCAAGCCTGCAGTTTTCAGAGTCAGTCAAGAGTGCTTTTGTGAGGTAAGAGGCTTGTTGATTTTTAGATTTCTGCTTTTTCTATATATTCATTGTTATTTTGGGAAAAAATATATATTTGTACGCATTTCATAATATCACATGTACGTTATATACATGCAAGAGCTGGATGCCTTTGGCCTACTTAATACAGCTGACCTCTGATCTTCTCAGAAAGTGGGTTTAGACTGAACCTTAAACCTCAGTGTCACTGCTGGAGTGAAGCAAAAGAGTCCTGTGATCATCAGTGAAGAATTAGAGGATCCAAGCTAGACAACAGATGAGTTCCTGTCTCTGACTTTACATCTAATACTGTAGAATCGACAGTGTACTACCATAGCGTTTAAAATCTCTAGCAGCTCTGCTGTATCTGATCCACTTGTACCAGCTAAACACATACCAACACACCACCACCACATCAGTGTCACTGTAGTGCTGAGAATGATCCAGGAGAGGAGGCTAATAAAGTACACAGAGAAACAGAAGGACTACAGTCTGAAATTGTAGAGCTATAACATGCACCTATATGGTCAGTGGAGCTGATAAAAAGGATAATGATTGATAATATTATGGATGATTAGGGTGCATGAACATTTCAACATGAACTGAGCACTAACTGAAACAGTTAAAGCACTTGATTTTGACTCTCCTTGTAGTTGTTCATCTTTGATTTTATAAAGACCAAATTGGTATTTTCACACATCCTTGGGCCACTAATCCTCACCCAGGACAGAGTGCCAAACCATTATCTCACAGCAGGGTCATTAAGAGTAGCCAGTTCACCTGATATTCATGTTTTTGGACTGTGGGAGGAAACCGGAGACCCAGGAGGAACCCCACGCAGACACGGGGAGAACATGGAAACTCCACCAAGATGAGGACCTGAACCCAAGACCTCAGCGCTAAGAGACAAATGTGTTAGCCACCAAGCTGACCAGATAAGTTATACAGGACTATATATTTATTTCTATATCACTAATAGAAACATTGACAATATATTAGGGCGGCATGCTGGTTTAGTGGTTTCACGTTCACCTCTCAGCGCTGAGGTCTTCGAGTCCCCATCTGAGCGGAGTTTCCGTTCTTTCCATCTCTGCGTGGGTTTCCTCCGGGGATTCTGGTTTCCTCCCATAGTACAAAAACGTGGAGATCAGGTGGATTGGGTACTCTAAATTGTGTGTGCACCCAGCGATGGATTGGCACCCAGTCCTGGGCTTAGTTAAATAATGTAATGCCCTGCCCTGTACCCAGTGAGGGGGTAGGGGATTAATCACGACCCTGTTAAGGATTAAGTGGGTGTGATAATGGATGGATGGACAATATATTGTAACTGAACTATGAAACCAAAATATGTTCAAAATGATAACTCTGTAGGAAAAGAATGAAGCTTTCTCAACTTTTAACGTAGTTAATATAAATATATATATATACTGTATATATATAAGGTTATTGACAATATTCATTCCTATTGAATACATTTTAACACTTTGAGCTACTGAGAAAGAAATCATTTCTCCTTTTCTCAAGTGAATAATGTCTCAGTCCCAGATGTGTTGTTATAACCATCAGCTGGATTACTTTTCACTAAAACCTGATGTGACATGCTACATTTAACAAAACTCCAGGCAGTCTCTCTCCTTCTTTCTCTTGCTTACCCTATAAACACACATGCACTCTGTCTCTTTCCTGTGCTTTTAGTCAATGGGATGATATATAGGGAATGAGAAAGAAAGCTCTTTTTATTTTGCTGGGCTTCCCGCCGGCGTAGATAAACAATACATGAGTGACACGCTCTCATCAGTCAAGGCCCTGAATCTTTCCCCTGGCCAGATAACATCAAGTGTGCGTGTCAATTGCCAAGTGCTGTCTGTCACACTTCAGTGATAACAGCAGGAGAGAGTGTGAGGGTTTAATGTTTGTGTGTGTGTGTGTATGTGTGTGAGTAGAAGTGCAAAAGCGCAGCGGCTCTGCTGGTGGTTTAACAGAAAGCACTGAAGGATAAAATGGTTCAGATCACAGTGAGTTTTGCAGCCTCAGTGATCTCTTTATATGTTCAGTTAAAATGGCTTTATTTTTAGTTATGGATGTCTTTATATAGCAGCCACTGTTATTTATATATATATATATATATATATATATATATATATATATATATATATATATATACATACACTCTTAAAAGAGATGGTTCTTCAAGGCTTCTTTAGTATAGAAAATGGTTCTACATAGAACCGTGAATACTCAAAGTACACAAATGGTTCTTTGCATGGTGAAAGAGTTCTTCAGATTGATGAGGAAAGTGCTGTAAATGGTTCTATATAGCACCAAAAAGGGATCTCTATTATTACAAGTTTGAAATCGTAATGATAGCAGAACCCTTTTGGTAGCTATATAGAACCCTTTTCAAAAAAGGTCTATCTACACTCTTAAAAAGATGGTTCTTTAGTAAAGAAAATGGTTCTATATTGAACCATGAACACTCAAAAAACCCTTGTCGTAGATAAAGTGTTCTTTCCATGGTGAAAGGGTTTTTCAAATTGATGAGGAAAGTGTTGTTGAAGGTTCTATACAGAACCTTTTTGAAAACGGTTCTATAAAGTTCCCAAAATAGTTCTGCTTTGGTTACAATGTCAAAATTTTAATAATAGAGGAACCCTTTTTGGTGCTATATAGAACCATTTTCAAAATACATTTATATAGAACCATTTACAGCCCTTTCCTCATCAATCTGAAGAACCCTTTCATCATGCAAAGAACCCTTTTGACTCTTTGAGTGTTCATGGTTCTATACAGATTTTCTTTACTAAAGAACCCTCAAAGAGCCATTTTAAAGAGTGTGTATATGTAACTACCACACATGATGCATATACTGCATATACTGCACTGAGCCAACTGGTCTTGAGTGAATACCTCCATCATGGAATTGGAATAATCCTAATCTTTATAATGCACATGCATGCTGAGATAAAAGGCTGTGTATTGTTGAAGCGTGCATAATAGTGAACTTCTTCCATAACCAGTATGACCAGAAATGAAATCACACCCAGAAAGTCCAGCTTTTACAACGACCATGAATGAAATCACAAAGCTCAATAAGCTTCACCCCAAAACATTTTGACATTCATTTGTTCCACCTTCACTTCCTCATTCTGAGGATCAACTCTGAAAATGACAAAGCATCACTTCCTGGCAAGTAAACACAAGACATTGACTGTCTGAATTCAAGTCTCTGTTATTACACACACCAGCCTTCTGCATGCTATTCTGCAATGTGCACCTATTTTAGACAAATCACAGTTTGTTTTGGATCTAATATTCAGCTCCATTGTGACCCAAACAAAAGCAGTCTATAGCAATCAGCTTATCAGCGTCTGCTCATAATCTAATATGCGGGTTGTTCTCTACGGTTATGCCTGCATGTAAAATCTCTAAGGTGGACAATATGCTTTTTTCTGAACGCCAGCCTTTTGTGCGGTTCCATTGGGGTGTCATTGTTTAAATGTTTTTGTCATGGTAAAACACTGGATCGTCTCATTCTGACTGATGTACTGCTTGTATGAGCAGGGACGGAGGAGGACCAGCGTATTAAATTCTTTACAGAACAATGCTTTGGCATGCTTTATCGCCGCATTGTGTAAACGACTAAAGGCCTGAGAGAAGGGAATGTGCAGTGGCATTGTGTTGCAGATTTGATGCCTATGTTTTGGGAGATTGTTTTCCATTTCAACTGTTATTGTGCTTGACAGCAGACAATAAAAGAAATAATTGCACATTCATATGTGTATAAGATATTGAATTCAAAACATGCAGTATTATTCATATACAGATCTCAATCCTCATTTCTATTACAGCATCACTTGTTCTGGATATGAGATTTAATGTACTGTATTATCCAGATAATGTTAAAGTTATAGTAGGCAATAACAGGCATTTTCACAAAACACAATGTGTTGTAATTTTAAATGTTACGTTTTAGAAGAAGTTGGAATACATACACAATGTAAATTAATGAAACGTGTAAAGTAACTAAAAAAAAAAAAAGTTACTTACAACTTAAAATACAAACAACAGTTGCACTTTATAAAATGTTTGAATATGTTCAGCAAATTTCCCATTTTGAATTCACATAACTTTTGATTTTATAGTTATATTTGCAGTTTTAAGTTAAAAGCTGCCAGTGTTTTTATACATAAATAAAGTTCCAGTCAGAAGTTTGGATACCCATTCAATTTTCTTTTTTTCTTTTTTTCCTACATCGTAAATAAATAAAGAAATCATCTAGGCTATGAAAGAACACATAAGAAATCATATAGTAAACTTACAAGTGTTAAACAACCAAAATGTGTTTTAGATTTTAGATTCTTCACATTAGACACACAACCGATGGTCTCAAACACATTAAGAGGAAAAGAAATACAAGTCATTAACTCTTGACAAGTCACAGCTGTTAACTGAAAGCCATTCCAGGTGACTACCTCATAAAGCTGACTGAGAAAATGCCAAGAATGCTGTAATCTAAGCAAGAGGTGCCTACTGTAAAGAATCTAAAATATAAATCTTATTCTGGTTTGTTTAACAACTTTTTTGGTTTACTAAATAATTCCATATGTATTTCTTCATAGTTTGTATGACTTTGGTATTAATCAACAATGCAGATAATTTTTAAATAATTAGGAAACACTGGATTTTCAGAATGTCTGTCCAAATCTTTGACTGGTACTGCATAAAAGTTTGAATAGTTAAGTTTCTGGAAAGTGGAGTTTCCCAGGATCCTTAGCCAATTTGTTGGTTACACTTAATTAGCTAGTATCTTCAGCTATATAAAAAAAAATTCTTTTTTGTTTATAAAATGTTCATTTAATCTTCTTAATAATTTTTTGTTTTGGCTTAATAAAAAATGTTAATGATCTTTGAATGCTCAACCTATATTACTGATATAAGAGTTACATTTTGGCCAGTCACTGATTAGCTTCTGGTAATGAATTTAAATAAACAAAACCAATAGAGTCCCGTAAAATAAGTGCTTCTAAATTTTTGAATTTAGAAAATGGTTGATTTAGATGATTTTGTAGCCATTTGTTTATGAGTTTCATATACTTTAAATTATTAATGATATTAGCTAAAATACATTGGGTTATGGCATTAATACTAATTTATATCAACATAAAACATTTGTTTTGCATTTTTCAATAAATTAATTTGCATTTAATTACAGCATATGTGTAAATTACCTGAAACATGCAAGTGTTAAAACTTCTGACCTTTGATTTCATAAAAAAAAATATTAAAGCAACATCCGAAATTGTTAATTATTTTGTCATTTGACATTTGTAAACATTGAACTTTTAAAAGAAGGAATTTTGAGGAATATTTATGTACTTTATGTAAAATAAACTAAATAAAAAGTAAATAATTAAATAGAGGTGATATATTACCAAAAAGTTATTATATACCATGTATTCTTTACAGACTCTTTGCAATTTTTGTAAATTATTTATTTTACATCCAATTTATTTCAGAAAATTCAATATTCTCTGAAAAGTTATAATACATTGTCATATTGCCCGCATTTATGGATAGAATCCATGGAATTGCTCTTTGATGTCTCAGGAGATGAACATGAGACAGTATGAGATACATTAGGCATTTACTTTCGGCTCTTGGCTCAGGAAATAGTTGAGTTCATATTGAGATATTACTGAGATCTATACTAAAACCCTCAAGCAGACACATAAAATTATTAGCTCTTATGAGAAATATCTGAGCAGCAGGAGACTTAAGCTAAAGTCTCGTTTCTGCTGTCAATGTGTCTTGGAGAAACTACTGAGATGTTCAGGAGATCTAACTGCTAACCTATGAGGGAAGAAAGGTCTGTCTGTGACAGCCTAATATAGCATGCCTGGCCAAGCTTGTCTGGACACTTAGTACTGTCTGCTGTGTAGTACAGCTGAGGAGTTTAGAAGTTGGCGCTTCTTCAAAGCACACCGGAAAACTGATTCAGAAAGAAAGTCTGAACAATTCCTATGAGCCATTTACAGTTTTTTGTCACGTAGTCTGTGGGTGGAACATGCAGAAATTGTGGCCAGTTTCGGAGAGAGCAACAAGAACAGCAGAACAATATCCAAAGCTCAGAATTCACATTCATGCTTCACATGATGAAGTTCTTCTCACCATCATCCCAGCAATTGGACCTGCTCTAGAGCTATAACAAATGTTTAGACTATGGGGATCATTCTTGTGGAAGAAAATAAACTTTCAGTCTACCGAATATAAAAATGTCTTTAGGCATTTAGTGGGTAAGCTTTGGTAACTTTGTTGAGGAGCCTGGAGACATCTGTAAATACTGTTACTGGAGAAAGCATGTGTGACCTTTAGAACTTCAGAGAAAGAGTTCAAACCCAAGTTCTCCACATGGTTCCTCATTCTAAAGAAACCATTCTGCACTCTAATGGTGCTAAAGAATGGTTATTTTGAATTCTGCAGAAGAACCACTTTAGGTTCCCAAAAAGACACTTTCCAAAGATTATTTTTTGCAAACAAGACCTTTTACTTTAACAGTTCTATATCATTTAAAGGTATTCATGACACCTGTGTGAACTTTTCACACGACATTCTGTTGGAACAGAACTTTGTATCTCATTTTTTGTTTTACATTCTGCACTTTTTTGCATAATTTGAAAACTCTACACATACTACACATTGTGTGAATGTTTTGGACCAATAGAAATGCTCCAAAAATACTTCAACTTTTTGAATTGACTTTTGAGTCAATTGACTTCAGAGATTTGAGTTTTTGGTCCATCTGTGACCATTTTCAAGTTGAATTCAACACGGAAAATATATCAGTGTTGATCAAAAGTGGCTTTATATCAGATAATATTTATTGTTATAAGATGTTATAACTGTATTAGAATTGAATACAATGGTAATGTTATAATCTCAAGAAATGGATAGTGATTACTATTATATATCAGTTAATGTAAAGATTATTCAGTATTACTTTACCTACAAAAGGACTTTATATCACATGCATAAACATAGAAAAATATACCTGTCCAACTTAAAAAAACAATATCATAAAAGTTCATTCTTGTTTGTAATTATATATATACAGTGGGTCCAGAAAGTATTCATACCACTTGAACGTTTTCACATTTTGTCACCTTACAACCACAAACGTAAATGTATTTTATTGAGATTTTAAATGATGGACCAACACAAAGTACCACATAATTGTGAAGTGGAATGAAAATGATAAATGATTTAAAAAATTTTAATCAAATAAAAATCTTAAAAGTGTGACGTTCAAAAGTATTCAACCCCTGTACTCTGATACCTCTAAACAAAATTCAGTGCAATCAATTACCTTCAAAAGTCACTTAATTAGTTAATAGAGTCCAGCTGTGTGTAATTTAGTCTCAGTATAAATACACTTCTGTGAAGGTCTCAGTGGTTTGTTAGAGAACACTATTGAATTGAACTGCAAACCTACCAAGACATGGCCATCCACCTAAACTGACAGATTGAGCAAGGACAGCACTGGTCAGAGAAGCAGCCAAGAGGCACATGGTCACTCTGGAGGAGCTGCAGAAATCCACAGCTCAGGTGGGTGAATCTGTACACAAGACAACTATAAGTCTGCACTCCACAAATTTGACCTTTATGAAAGAGTGGCAAGAAGAAAACTATTGTTGAAAGAAAGACATAAGAATTTCTGGATCCACTGTATATAGATATAGACATAGATATATGCTTTAGAGCATCCCACAAAGTCATTGGTTTCTGAGATACTACCAACATATCACTTGGTGCCCTATTATCATGCCCTTTTTGACATAAGTCAAATCACCAGTGATGATGGATTTACACTCTACTACAACTATCTGGTGTGCTCACTTATTTATACATGCAGCAAACCCTGTCACAAAACATCTGTGACACCCCTGGCCAAGTTCATTTCAAGCTAAGGGTAGTAAAAATGTTCTGACTGTATATGTCAAGGTAAGTGAAAAAGACAGAAATCAAGACATTATTTTCATGTTTAACAGTCTTGAAAATAGGCAGATATTCTACAAAGAGCTAGAGAAGAACAGATATTTCTACATGGAGCTACTTAAAAAAAAAGCTGTAATCCCTTGTTTGCATTGGAATCAATAGTATATTGAGCAGTGAGTAATTACATAATAGTATTGGTATTTATGCCAGGTGGAATTGATTTCTACAGCCTCATTTCCTCTGCAACGCCATGCTACTGCATGCTTTCACCCCAAGAGAGAAAAAGAGAGAGAGAGAGAGAGAAAGAGAGAGAGAGAGAGAGAGAGAGAGAGAGAGAGAGAGAGAGAGAGAGAGAGAGAGAGAGAGAGAGAGAGAAAGAAAGAAAGAAAGAGAGAGAGAGCATTTTTGGATTAATTCACCCAGCTTGCAGAAACAGGAAAATGAATTAAATTTTGCCAATTTTGTAATAAAATAGCTTTTAATTATGTTAAATTACTATACACATGGTATCTCAAATAAAAAAAAAGTAAAAATAAACAATATCTCACTTAAAAACAATGCAATGTTCATTGTCTCTCTGTGATAAAATAACGCTTCATGTCTTGGCCATGATTTGTTCATTGACGTTGTGTTAGACTATATACACATAGTCGATTACATTTTGAGTGCCCACATGTTGCTCTATTTTGAGACAGAAACAACTCCTACGTGTGCTGCTAATTTTCCTATACAGACTATAAAAAGTCGCTCACACAGTGAAAGATGAATGACTAAAAACAATCGCATAGTAAAACCAGTTCAAAGAGATGACTTATTTGAACTTTTCATGCTATTTTGCATATTTTGTTACTTCATATCAGCTATACCAACCATAGACTGAAAGAGAGCAAACATGGAGGAGGTTTCAGTTCTTTTCATCAGTTCCTTTCCCACAGTAGCAGTGTTCATGAACAGTAGCGTTTTCCATGGTCAAACTGACAATCTCAGTGAGAAAAGGTGGCGTACTTTGTACTTTGAAGAATGTTTTGAATTTTGAAGAAAGGAAATATTTTTTTTGTCTTAAATACAACAAAAAAAGAGATTGTTTCCAGTTCCAATATAGGTTGTTTTTGGACTAATATTTAATATTTTTTGTGATTAATGGTGGATTAATTATTTGATTGAATAATATCTTCTATTGAATATCTCCTATTTATTGAAGTTGCTTGTTAGATTAGTATATTGTACAAATATGTATAATATTCTATGTCCCATGACACATTGACTCAATCATGTACTAAACATGCAGCAGAGAGTAATCTGTACTAAAACCTAAAATCTCTCTGAAAGTAAATATTTCAACATGTCTCAAAGTGCTTTACAATAAAATACAATAAAATGTTAACAATGCAATAAAATACAGTTAACAGTTAAAAAGAGACACCAAAAGTGAACTAATAAGCTTCTACCAAAGAACACCACTCCCCCCAAAAAAAAAAAAAATTACTATACTTGAAATAAAGTTAGATGCTGTTATAGAAAATTTTAGGTGACTGTAGACTTGAGCTGTACATACTAATAATGTGAAGATAATGTGAAACTCACAACATACTGATGTGTGCTTAGGGCTGTAGAGAGAGAGAGAAAGAGAGAGAGAGATAGAGAGAGAGAGAGAAAGAGAGAGAGATAGAGAGAGAAAGGGGAACCAAGAGAAAACTCATTTTGACGGGCCTAGTGCTCCACTCTTGACCTTCACCCACTAAAGTGCAAATTGCATTAGAAAATGACACCTCGTTCGTCTGCGCCGTGCTTGGTGGATCATTTAGCTAATTTAATGATTAATATATCCAACACCTCTTAATAATTTCATTTGGCCCCGTGATTGAGATCACAGCAAACTGCTGGCCATGTGGGGGAACAGAGATGAGACTGAATATGTCTTCCTCGAGTTTCTGCAAGGGTCTCCCAGTGGAAGAAAGAGCAGTCTATTACCATCTTGACCCCTCCACTGCCCTCTATCCACCATTAAAGCCCAGCCCAGAAACCACTGCATTGATTAAGGAGTGTTATCTGGCAAGTAAAAGAAAAATAATAAAAGAAAAAAGAAAATATATTCTTTCATTAAGAAAATGACCTGAATTATTAATACTTGAGAATAAATATTAAGTGAGAAAGGCCTTTATGTTAGCTGAGCTATAGAATCCATTATCTAGAGTCCACTAACATCTCCTATTTCACTGACTAGTAGTGCTTACTGGGGTTATTTATAGACTAATATCTCCTCGTGATTAATAAAGTACAGTATATTGAGGTTGTGTACTAACTAATATCTCCTATTCTAGTGATTAGTAGTGTTTATTGAGGATGTTTATGAACTAATATCTCCTATTCTAGTGATTAATAGTGTTTATTGAGGTTGTTTATGAACTAATATCTCATATTTTAGTGACTAATAGTGTTTATTGAGGTTGGTCATGGACTAATATCTCCTATTCTAGTGATTAATAGTGTTTATTGAGGATGTTTATGAACTAATATCTCCTATTATAGTGATTAATAGTGTATATTGAGGATTTTTATGAACTAATATCTTCTATTCTAGTGATTAATAGTGTTTATTGAGGTTGTTTATGAACTATCTTCTATTCTAGTGATTAATAGTGTTTATTGAGGTTGGTCATGGACTAATATCTCCTATTCTAGTGTTTAATACAGTTTTTTATGTTTTTTGTTAACTAATATCTCTGATTCTTGTGATTAATAGTGTTTAATGTCAAAAACTCACATACCAAAGCCTTGGGGATGGATTAGACTACAATAAAGAGCAAATCGGTGACATTTAAAATTTAAGCAAAGAACACAAAAGTCCACAGATGAGTTCAATAATGAAACTTTTAAACGTTGAAAATTGTAATAAGCTGCACTCGTAGCATGTCAATGTAGAATTTTTTATACAAATCTGCAGTAAAATGCCTCTCAGCCACATTTTCACACTTCATATGTAAGAAGTTGCTGTTAGCCACATTTATGTATTTTCCATTTTCCTCATGACGCATAAGGACTAAACCTCAGCCTGTCTGTCATAAACACACATGCATGAGAACAGAAGTAGGCCACTCCACTGAAACTGTGGCATGACAAATTAACAGACATTATTAAATAATTAGGTATATGTGTCATGAACTGAAACTCTGAGAATGTCATTTATCATCAGAAATGAACAGTGATGAGAAGAGATGAGATGGACAGCCACAAAAGTACAAAACAGTGAAACTGAGACGAATAAAAAGCTCAGAGTGACACCACATCAGCAAAAAATACATACATCACTGTTCAAAACTTTGGGGTCACCCAGAATGAGAATCTGAGAACACTGAATTTTACTTCAGATGATTTTTTGGTTTGGATACTACAATAAAATCCACATCTGCCGCCTCCCCACCAAACCTCATCTGCCTGTTCCCCATTCCATGTGTTGATTAGTTTAGTTTAAAAGTTACCTCATGTTCCATAGTCCATGTCAGTCATCTTGTGTTACCATGTCAAGATCTGCGTTCCATGTCAAGTTCTAGTCGCATTTGTCAAACCTCACATTTGTGAGTTTTGTTTTGTATTTGTTAATAAACTCACATTTTTTGGACCCACTCTTGCTTATAAACAGCACTCCTCTCTCTCTCTCTCTCTCTCTCTCTCTCTCTCTCTCTCTCTCTCTCTCTCTATATATATATATATATATATATATATATATATATATATATATATATATATATATATATATATATAATTGTAGTCATTCCAAATTAAAAATATGAACCATCTCTTCTGCTCTTGCTCAGTAAAATATATCACAGTATATGTAGCCATACCCAGGGATCCTGTTTATAGACAATATAGCTCCACTTTGAAGAATAATAGACTTCTAGTGTACATTCCCAAGTGGTCACATCATAAATTACCACTTTGACCTTTTTTCCTCTGTTCAGAATAAGATCAGACTGCCAATACAGTTCCTCATAGAAAGCAAAGTATGTTCAACTAGATAGAATTTCATGAGATTCAGATTAGTTTTGTGGCCTGAGCTCAAGTCGCTTATTTGGAAGGAGTTCCAATACACCTAAGCTCAAATAATGCTTTCATGCCTTTCTCTCTCTCTCTCTCTCTCTCTCTCTCTCTCTCTCTCTCTCTCTCTCTCTCTCTCTCTCTCTCTCTCTCACTTTCTCTTATTTTGTTTCACACATCACCATGAAAGACCTCATGCTAAAGAAGGTCACGTCAGACTAGCCCTGCTCATCGAAGGCTGAGTTTGCTGGGCCTCATTGTTGCCTGAGTTGCACACAATCTCCTGAAGCGGCGCAACCTCTAGACAACCTTGTAGTCGTCCTGACTACATCACAATGGTCCTGGCTAGGTTTTTATCTACAACACCACCTGATGAGAGAATGAAAAGGCTGATTTAAATTATCTTCAGGTCAAATGGTGCAGTGATTCCCAATTACTGCCAATGTGTTGCGACATTTGAACGGGCACTTCTTTTATGAGTAAGCAACTATTTTTTATTTAATCTTGGCTGTCCTTTGGTAATTTCAATAGCATGATTTCTCAGTGTGTGGATGTGTGGAAGTAGTGTTGGTGTATGTGCACGTGCAATGCAGTCAACACCTGCAGTGAGACTCACACACGCACATTCGTACCAGCTGTCATCACCATCTTGTTTCTCTGATTTCACGTTCTGAGAAGAAATGTGTGCATCGACACACACACTTACACACATGCATACACATACACACACTCCTTATGTTCACATCTCCTCTGTTTTACCAAATACAAACACCTAAGGGCAGAGAATGAACTGATGACAGCTAAAGACAAGAATAATTCCTTGTTTACCACAGTCTGTTTTCCCCAAAAAAATCTTATTGTTCATTAATCTAACTGGTGTGGACTGAAAGAGCAACTATTTACAGCACCTCATAAAAGCCTAGCATGAATACTTTTGGTATATTTACTCAATACAGCTGGAGAGCAATTACAAGCTCTGAAGTGTGAGAGAATTGCAGAATGAATTCTTGCTGTTTTTAACACTTTTGTCCCTTCAGAACAAGCACACTGTCAACAATTTAAGACAACTTACTGAGCTAATTATTTAGCCATTTCAACCTTGAGTTCAACCAACTTAATATTATTAGTTTATTCAAAAAGTAATATATAGTCATATATAGTCATATATAGTCATATATATATATATATATATATATATTAGGGGTGTAAAAATAACCAATTTGAATCGGAACACTGATTTTGACTTAAACGATGTGAATACATTGGTACATGGACCCCTGAATCGGTCTATTTGTAGCATAAACCGGCCGGCCCGATTAAATAGCTTTCAATCGGTTTAGTTTTGCTGATCTGCGCTCCTGCTGCTCGCTCTGCTTCTCTCTCTCTCCCTCTGACTAACTGTCACAATATTCGTCACAGTCACGTCTCGTCACCAGAGTTGCCAGGTTCACGGTTTTGACGCCAATTTGGGCTACTTTAAAAAATTACCGCGGCCGCCAAAAAAAACAAGAAAAGTTGGTGTTGCCTTGGATATTACTTCAACACGGCGAGCAAACGTGTACAAAGTCGACACTTAGGAAGTGTGAATACAACAATAACAACAAAGAGTATAAAGATATAAGGAGAGAGAGAGAGAGAGAGAGAGAGAGAGAGAGAATATGGGGAAATACGGGAGACGGTATTGCAAGGACTGGAAAAAAGAAAAAGGTTTGATGGACTGATAATAAATCCCTTATAAACAACATACTAAGTCGTACACTCATAGTTGTTTTGCCATTTGCTTCAAATGTGTGACATACATATATTTTGTGCCAGTTTAAGCTTCTGAAGGGCGGGTTTAAGACTGACTTTGGGCTGAATATTTTTTTGGACCTGGCAACCCTGCGTCACAGTCAAGTTTGGTGTTTACACGAAGAATGGAAAACTAGACAAAAAATTGTTGCTGTTTGCAAAGCATGCAAAGTTGCATTTAAGTACACCGGTATTACAACAAACCTCACCACTCATT
>BRDA01021155.1:0-20837 GCA_036984385.1 Crenuchus spilurus
CTCCCCCTAGTGTCAGTGTCACCACTCTACAGGCAGCCTTATCAGTGTAGCTGCTGTAGAACAATGTTAGAGCTCCCCCTAGTGTCAGTATCACCGCTCTACAGACAGTCTTATCAGTGTAGCTGCTTTAGAACAATGTTAGAGCTCCCCCTAGTGTCAATTTCACTAGTCTATGGACAGATGAAGGCATGACTGATAAATCCTTTGTAACAATTATTTTCTTTTTTATATTTCTATTTTCTTGCAAACAAAAAACATATCAACATTATATATCAGCCATTGAGAAACCACATCGGTCCATTACTATCTCTGCAACTCTTACAAACTTTTAAAAGTTTCACCAAATGTTCACCAAAAGTTTTACCAACTTGAGTTCTTCCTAGAACTTTTCCATCATGTGGCTTTTAAACCTTTAAAATCCTTTAAAATGCTATACACACACATCTCTCATTTGCAAACATGGTTCTCATCAGTGGAAGGGTTCTTTAGGAAACCAATAGTGGTTCTTCTGTGGCATTATACAAACAACCATTCGTGACATCTTTATTTTTGTGTCGAAAGGGCAAGCTGGAGAGGGACGGAGAGTGAAAGATATAGGGAGCGAAAGCAGAGCAGACCATTGACACGTAGGAGGCAGTTTATAAATAAACTCAGACCAGGCGCTGATGCTGCAAAGACGAGCAGAGTTATTTATACACACAATACACACACCCCACACAAAAACGCTTAGACCCACAAATATACACTAGCTGAAAATACAAGCCATGTTGTTGCAATTCTCTTTTTCTATTTGTTCCTCTCTCTTTCGCTGGCTCGCTCGCTCGCGCTCCTCTGTCTCCTTCCCTGTCTCACTCTCCCTATCTATCTGTCTGTCTATCCTCTCGTTTTTCTCTCACCCCATCTCTTTCTCCTTATCTCTTTCTCTCTATCTATTGTTCTCTCATTCTTCCTCTTCATCTCTCTTTATCTCACTCCGTCTCCCTCTCCTTCTCTCTGTCTCCTTCTCTCTGTCTCTCTCTCTCTGTCTCCATCCCCATTCCCAGCTGCTGTAAGTGCAGGAGTGTAGGAAAGAACATTCCATTCCGTTCTACTAAATGTGTGTTTTCCGGCCAGCACACGGGTCTCTTCGTGCAAGTGTGAGTACTCCTTGGTCAGGCGTGTGTGGGTGTGCATATATACTGTATGTGCCCATGATTATGTAATGACACTATAAAGTAGTTGATAATAAAAGACAAGCAGGCTTCCGTTTATTTATGGAGAAAAAAAAATCTTTAAAAATAAGAGGAGAAGGAAGTTTTCTTAAATTTAATGTACGTGAATGAGAAGAGATTTTATTTAAAGTCATTTTGTAATGATTTGGTCATCAGGTGAGGTGGAGAGTAGCAGCAATCTGAGGAAAGTTTTTGATGGTAGATGTGGTCATTATTCTTCTAAAGTTTGCTCAGTACAACTGCGGGTGTGAGTGTGCGTGCATTGCATAATGGTCCACGCTGAAAGACTGCCTTGTTTACCCGAGACTTCAGAACCAAGAGGGTGGCGGCCTTCCCAGCCCACCCTCTTTAGCCAATCACAGCACTTAGACAGAAGTTGCTTGGGTGACCCTGCAGTGGGTCAGACTTCTGGCCTGTCAGACCGTTATATCACTCACACACATGCCTGCACTGATACACACACACACACATACAATTTCCTTTTTCCTAGCAGCCTTTAACAGGTGCCTACACATACCTGTCCTTGTGCACATCTGAGACACTTCTGTATAAAGTATTTATTATGCAACATTATGTCAGATTACTTTAGCAGCATCCCTATTGCAGCATAACAGTCAGGAGAGAATATCTCAGGACAAATTTATATTGTCCCTGGTACAGTTTGTTCTGTAGCTGGGAATTTTGTCTCGTGCCAAAGAACCTCACGTCCCGTCCTCTAAAGCTAGCCAATGTAAACACACACACACACACACACACACATACACACACACACACATTGAGAGAGACGTGTCAAGAGAAAAAATAAAAGCCAACTATTCAGTTTATCGGCAAATCACTTTAGTGCGCTTGCTCATTCTTGAATTTATTTTATTTTGCCCTTTCACTTGACTTGGCTTGGAGTTCTCGTGGTCAGAGATTTTGCTAGAAGCTACACTATATCTCTAAATGTTTGTGAACAATCTTTCTAATGAATGCATTCAGCTACTTTAAGTTGCACATATTACTGACACAGATGTACAAATACACACACACAGCTTGTCTAGTCCCTGTAGACAAGGACTGCCAATAGAATAGGACTCTCTGTAGCAATGTACCTCTTGGCACCGTGTCTAATGTCAGATATGGGCTAGAGGGCTATAAAGCCCCCCAGCATTGAGCTGTACAGCTGTGGAGCTGTGTTCTCAGGAATGATGCTGCTCCATCCAGTACTTTTGGGATGAGTTGAGGATGAGGTGGGTGGCCATCATCCAACATCCTGACCTCACTAACACTGTTATTGTAACTGAATGCAATCAAGTCCTCACCGCAATGCTCCAAAATCTAGTAGATTTAGTAGAATGCTCTTTATAAAGCCCCTGATTTCAGAAGATATAATAAATGAACAGGTATCCAAATACTTTTGTCCATGTGCTGTATGTGTTAATGGGCTACACAATACAAATATCAATAAAATGCTGTAAAGATTTTTAAAATCCGATTATTTAGAAAACAGAAAATACAATGTAGACCAGACTTGCTTGGTTAGCTGTTCTTTTATCCGTTTCCAAAATATATTCCCTTCTTTTTCCAAACCAGTGTTGCTGAATGTTCAGAAAGCAATAGAGCGATTCAGGAATCTATCTAACTAATCCAGTGGGGTAGACGCCCTCTTCCCCCCTAATCAGGAAGTGCTAAATGGTCCTTTCCTGTCAAGGGCTGATAAATGGCTGACCAAGAGAGGGCTATGGCTATGAGGTTTAGCATCAAATCAAGGTTTTTTCTATGATAAACAAACATTTACTGGCCACTTCATTACGTACACACTTTATCAGCTCTACTGACCATATAGGTGCACATTGTAGTTCAATTACAGACTGTAGTCCATCAATGGTCAAGACCCCCTCAGGACAACATAGAGCTGGTATTATTTGGGTGTTGGATCATTCTCAGTGCTGCAGTGACACTGACGAGGTGGTGGTGTGTTAGTGTGTGTTGAGTGTATCAGACACAGTAGACCTGCTGGAGATTTTAAACACTGTGTCCACTCACGGTCCACTGTATTAGACACACATATCTTGTTGGTTCACCTTGTAGATGTAAAGTCAGAGACAGGAGCTCATCACAGTTTGTTTTGGTCCTCTAGTCCTTCACTGGTGGTCACATGACACTGTTGGCTGGATAGTTTTGGTTGGTGCACTATTTTCACTACATCATTGACAATGAGATGTTAAAAAATATCTGCAGCTCCGCTGTGTCTGATCCAGTGAAGAGGGAAAACTGATATTTCAGTTTGAGTGAGCTTGGCCCATTGCTCAAAAGATACATTTTGTAAACACAATTCAGACCCTCTCACAATGGATTCCAGTCCACCAGAACTGGACACTCTGTACCGTTCAAGCTGGCTAAAGTGATGTCACAGTGACTCTTCCCAAGCTGGACACTTGAACCAGACAGTTGTTTTCATAGCCATTCTGAACGCACATGCAAGTTAGTACTGCGCTGTGGAAACTTTGGCCTGGCCCACAATTCTCTGGGCTACTTACTGAGAACGTGAACGAAAAGAGAGAGGCGAGGCTGAAGGGAAGGATGTGGCCGGATACAAAGCATTTGTTTTGCTTTGAGATGCTGGTGTTCTAGAGTGGTATATAATCTACAGAACCTTCAAGACTGCCTGCAGATATGCCTTAGTGCTGGGCCATAAAACGATATCGATTTTTTTCACGATAATTTTTCCCTTGATGACAATGATAAGCCGGGACAATAGGATTCGATAAGCATTAACGTTTGTTTCCATTTCACGTCTAAACAGCTTGAGAGTGAGTTCAGAAGTCTAATACTGCTGCTTGTTAGCTCCTCCTCACCAGCGCCACCAAAATGCACTGTTGTGTTTAAGACAAGCGTGTGACTGGGGGAGAGCGCAGTGGGGCCGGGCGAGAGAGCACAAGGTCACAGTGTGCTCATCTGTTTGTGTGAGAAGGAGAAGGGCTTGCTGTGTGTGTGTGTGTGTGTGTCAGCCCGAGCGCTAGCATTAGCCTGTTAGCTTGGCTCTCTAGTCTGTTGTTATTTTGGAGTGGCTGCGGCCGACAGCAATCATTTGAAGTTTCAACAATAAAGCGACGACAGTAAACATCTTTCTCGTCCATTCTTTCAACGCATCCAGCCGGACGCTACAATATTATATTCTGGCAATAAACATTTTAATATTTTAAATAGTAACATTTCATGTATTTAGTCTGATGTTTTTAGAAAGATGTTTAAAACTATGACAGTGTTAGAAAATTTAATATCCTGATAATTATCGAGATTGATCAATATAGAAACATTTATCGTGATAACATTTTTGGCTATATCGCCCAGCTCTAATATGCCTGCTTATATATTTTGTTTACTGGCCTCTTGAGTGCAGGCTGAGTGTTTAAATTTAATTGACTGATGCTGATAACCCAAAAACATTAATAATTGGCCTAATGAATTGGTCTATCACTAGTTGGGACTTATCAATAGTATGAGGGGTCATTTGCAGGGGAATTATATACACTGTCTGAAGGTTTCTTAATCAGTAAATAATCAGGTTATTTATTACTATGTGAATAATTTGAGTACGTGCTCTCCTGTCTACTGTAATAAGATCCTTATAATTAATACGATCTTCCTTAGAAGACTTGTGGTTGTAGCACTGTAGCCGCAGAGACCAAAAGAGGGTGCTGTGAATATGACATGACTAAGATTTTGACTCACATTTTGTGTGTGTGTGTGTGTTTGTTTCCCTCATGCCCATCTGGGCTCCATTAGAGGAAGGGCCTGCTCTGCTTTATTTTCCTGTGTGCGTGTGTACACTGAGGGAGAAGGACAGAAGGCAAAAATGAAAATACACCAGCCAGATGCAGCTGTGTCTTAAGGGGCCAGCACAAAGTTCTCTGAAAAAGTGATACCTGCTGCATCTCTATTATACTTGCATGCAAGGTGGATGCTTTTGTGGCTTGGGTAGTAACAAATGTGATTTTGACCTTTGGTCAAAGTTCAAAGGGTCGTCACAACTATGTGCTCTAAGTGCTTTTACCCTTTACAAATGACCTCACTGTGACTGCTGAGACTGAAGCATAGCCTTATCAGTATTTAACAGCAGAGTGTGTGTGTGTGTGTGAGCACACACTCCACTATGCTGAGCTCATCAGACTAGGCCGTGCCAGCCCACATGCACATGCTGTTTTTTTTTCATAGAAAGTTTGTTGCAAAGGAGAATTCACCTCCACCCTTGTCCACATCTTACTGTATAATCATGTACCAGCATAGCAGGGAGCCAGAACATGAGGACCACGATGGAAAACTAAAATTGGGAAGCAGACAGAAAAGTCGCAGCAGAAAGTATGTCATGGGATTTTCTGCTGTAGCAGCAATTCTCACCCCCACCTCCCTCCCCCCTGCTTTGGTTCCTGCTCCCCTCGACTTTTAGGTCACGTGACTTCCTGTTTCTGCTTATGTGTGGTATTGCAAGGCAAAAGAAAGGCACATGTGCTCAAACACGCACTGTACACACAATACCCCCAGTGCCTTTACCAGAACGGAGACACTGTAAAGCATTCCCTTTGGGCAGACACTTGTTTTGTGACTGTCTGACCTACTTCTGCGGCGTGGCACACAAACACACATACACAACTATGGAGAATAGCTCATGATTTGAGAATGCTCAGAAATATGCAATGACTGGACTCCCCAATATGTCTACTAACAAAATGAATGCAGGATTATGCACAAACCTGTCGGTATACTTCATAAACCTAGAACTGCTGGAGATTTTAAACCCTCACTGTCCACTCTATTACACACACCTGCCTTGTTGGTTCACCTTGTAGATGTAAAGTCAGAGACAGAAGCTCATCTGTTGCTGCACAGTTTGGGTTGGTCCTCCAGTTCTTCATTGGTTGTCATAGGATGCGCTTGGCTTGATACTTCTGGTTGGCACTATTTTCACTCCAGCAGTTACACTGTTTTTAAAAGCATCAACAGCTGTCTGATCTACTTCTACCAGCCCAACACACACTAACACGTTAGTGTCACTGCTCTGTCAATACCTGCTCTAAGCCTGACCATTGAAGAACAGGTGAAAGGAGGATAATAAAGTACACAGAGAAACAGATGGGCTACAATAATTGTAGAACTACAAAGTGCACCTGTATGATCAGTGGAGCTGATAACATAGACAATGTGTGTACCTAATGAAGTGGCCAGTGAGTGTATAGCACTGTTGTTCCTCCATGATTGAATCTGTGGGCTGACTACAGTAGAATTTTTCAAAAGACATTCAGGTAAACCCATAATAAACACCCATGCACATCTTTTCCGCATCTCTTTTACTTGTTCTTTACCCTCCGCCTCGCAGCCAAAGTAGCCTGTAACCAATTAGAGTTCATTGAAAAGCCTGTTACATCATGTTTCTCGCAAGCCAATCTAACACTGGCGAGCTCTGGCAGAACAACAACAACAACAACAACTCAATAAACAACGAAAGCAAACAAACACAAGTGACCCACTGGTTCCCTGCTGCCAGGACATTGTGCACCTTTTTCGGTTATGGCTCGGCGCAGTAGCACAGATCCTGCCTTTGTACAACAAACAAGGCGCTCAGATTTGTCACTCTTTTGCACTGTTCCCCTTGCGCTTTTTTATTCTCCATTTCTCCTTCTTGGTGTCTTTGTTCTGGCTCCGTGAGGCGCACACGGCTTAGCCACATTCTCACTAATGCAGCTCCGAGGCATGACGAAACCCACTGAAACCCACCACACGCACTCTAAAGCTCACAGCCCCACCTCTCAGGCAACTATTGATTTTCCTACCTCGCTCTCTTTATCTCTCTGTCGTTCGCTCACATAATACCTCACAGTCCCAGGGCCGTATGTGTATGTGTACAAGTGCGCAACAGGAAAATAATCTCACAATAGAAACTAAAGCCGCTAAGTAGAATTGTCTCTACTTAGGCCACTGACACAGTAACATCCACAATTTGTTCAGCCATGAGAGAAAGCCCATTAGACTATTACAGCTCTGACCTTTCTGGTCACCTTCTCTGCCATAGGCATCAGGAGATCTTTTGGACTTGTCCAAATCGTGCACAATATTCTTGGAATATTCCATTTCCATGTGTTTAACCCATTCGTTAAAAGCACACTTAGAATGGAAGTGAGAAGTCTGATACTAAAGCGAAAGTCATAAGAGACACATGTTAGCAGAAGGTACACTACATGTCCAAATGTTTGTGAACACCTCTTCTAATGAATGCATTCAGCTAAGTTGCACCCATTGATGACACAGATGTACAGATGTACACACACAGCTTGTTTAGTCCCTGTAGAGAACTGTCAATAGAATAAGACTCTGGAGCAGATAAACGTAAACCTGTTGGCACCACGTCTAATGCCAGGTGTGGACTAGCAGGGTATAAAGCTCCCCAGCCTTGAGCTGTGTTCTCCAGGATACTGCTGCTCCATCCAGTACTTTTGATAAGAGTTGGGGATGAGTTGGGGTAGTGATTATCCAACATCTTGACCTCACTAATGCTTTTGTTGTTAAATGCAATCAAATCCTCTCTGCTCCAAACTCTAATAGAAAGCCTTCAATGGACAGTAGAGACAGATACTCCAACAAAAGCAGGATGAACTCTTAATATACAGTGGTAACCCTACTTACGAGCATCCCTACTAACGAGTATTCCAGGTAACGAGTCGAGATCTCTGAATATTTTTGTTCCAGGAAACGAGTAAAATTCCAAGTAACAAGTAGCATAAATTAGTTCAAGTATGCCAACCGCTAGGGGCGCTGCGGTCGTAGCATCTCCTAGATACTAGCGTAGAAGAAGAGGTCAGTCATTACCTTTGACCACTGTCCAGTGAAAGTGAAAGTGCTAGTGAAAGTGACACAAAGACAGCAAAAGGTAGTGAACAAGAAAGTTAGATACATTTTACTTTTACTTTTCATATGATAAGTGTAACCATGCCATACACGTACACCCGTCCTCCTGTCCTCCTTAGCCGCCAGCCTACACGAGCACCGTCGTCGTCTCGTTTATGTTTTAAAAACCCATATAAACACATTATTTACATATTAAAGTATACTGTATATTGGCTGGCTGACACGAATTAACCAGTTTTACATGTATTCTTATGGGGAAAATGCATCCAGCTAACGAGCAAACCAGCTAACGAGCAAACCAGCTAACGAGCTCGGCTCCTGCACGGATTAAACTCGTAAGTAGGGTTACCACTGTACTTGATTTTTGACAGTGAATGAGCAGGTGTCCCCATACTTTTGCCCAGAAAGTGTACTGATATTATACTTTTTAGCCATATGGCCTAAGAAGGCTAGCATCGTTCACTACTGTGTATTAAGTGCTGAGATGTGGAACCTATTGTACATTGAAAGCAACAGTATTACTTCATAGAAGCCTGCTAATCTAGATTTCATATGATCAGCTTTTTTAACCTGCTCCATTCCCTCTTTCAGCTTCCTCCCCCCTGCACCTCTTTCATTTGACTGGGTGATTTCTCTAAAGGGCATTTCAGTGGTAAAACCCTTAACAAAAGCTCGCCAGTAACTACCTCTCTTCTGTGTGGGGCTTGGTGGCATGGTGCCAGAGCATTCACACACACTCACACACACACACACACACACACACACACACACACACACACACACACACACACACACACACACCTATGCACTCTCTCTTGTCCTGGAACATTGCCACAATAGTTACACACTCACATAGACCAGGACTCTGGTGGAGCTGCACCCTTTTCTTTGGGAATTTAGTGAAAGAAATGGATGAGGCCCAGAACCTCCACGCACAACATGAGTGCACATATATGTTAGCATTCAGGCGAGAAGAAAGTGAGGAGGGGCTTGAAAAAGAGCCCATAACCGTTCCATGACTTGTATCCTGGTTAATCCATCTGAAAATGCATAAGATAAAATGCAAAACCGTTTAAGCAGAGCAGTGCAGAGCACAACTCTTAGACAACCAGAAAAACCTGTGTGACAGCCTGCTCTCAGACATACATCAACCCTTGTAACACCCTCCTCCACCGTCCCGAGGTCTCATAAATCAAAAGTACACTTTTCTGGGAATTGCATTTCACGTGCACGTAGGCGTGTGTGCGTATGCCGATACCTTTTTGCGAACAAAACGAGGCCGAAATTGTGTCAGCACACCTGGAAGTCAAGACTCTTCACTTTAACCAAACTACACATGCACACACAGACATGGCACGCTAAACAAAAACTTATATGCAGTTGTCAACATGCCTTCTTGGCCTAGTGTCTTCTCTGGTTCTGTGCAATGTTTGGACAATTACTGAAAAAAAGTAATCCTGTACACATTACTGATTACTTCTCAAAAACTGTAATTTGATTATTGTATTTATTATCTTCTGGACAAAGGAATCTCGTTCCTCATTACACAGTAAATCTGCCAGTGTTAAATCAACACTATTAGAGTTAAATTAACACTGGGAGTGTTACATTTTGACACCCTCAGTGTTAATTTAACTCTGATAGTGTTGATTTAACACTGACATATTTACTGTGTACTTTACTTATACATTACTCTAAAAAATCACATGTGTACTAATATGCAGAAGAACTCAATCTCAGTGGGAATTATTTAAAAAACAAGGAGATCCTCTGCTCTGAACAAAATACAATCAGGTCTGTTTGATGATAACAATCAGCTAATGCTAACCAAACACCCAGAAAATGACCTGTGAACAACTAAAAGACTTACAGCTCAAAATAAAAGTCTCTGTGAATCAAACACAAAGTTTAAAAGGCTGTTCCTGAATTAAAATACAAAGCTGCAGTGAGCTTCTTATTCATAATCATCTTACTTGAATTTCCCATTCCACCTTAAATGGTGCAGTATTTACATTCCGAGCCCTTCCTTTTAAGGTGGAATGGGAAATTTGAAAATATGAATCTCAAGACCTGTTTTGGTAATGTTGGGACTTTCTTCTTGAGCTCAAGACTCATTTATAAATGTTTAATAATGTTTAATAACATAAATGTTTAATGTTCATATGGTTACAGCTGAGTCTATCACAGTGGAGTTTACTGTTTAATAGACTACAGTACCCAGATAGACACACAGCCGTGTGGTGCACCATGAAGTCAAAACAAGTAACACAGACATAACAGATGTATCAGCATTCAACGTGAATGCAAATGATGAAAATTAATGACATTACTGTAATGCATTACTCTGCACCACTTCACTGACTAAGTGATGTTGCTTGTGCCAAACATTTGTTCTACAAAAAACCCCAAAAAAACATTCACATCAACATAAAGGCTTGTTCTACATACTTGTACAAATACTCAATGAAAACAAATACTCTTCTGGGAGTACAGTCTACAACCCCATCTACACTGGCTGTATCACATTACCTCTGTGCACCCAAGGTGCTCCCAAAGCAACAGCTGAGTCACCAAGGTTTTAGACAGCCAGTGGAAAAAAGGAAATGAGTTTATATTTTGCTGTCAGACAGACAGAAGTCGTGGTCAGATCACGAGACTCTAGTGAGTTAACCATAGGGTGATGTATGTTTGTTCTTTGGTTCCTCTCTGTCCATCACACAGAAACTTGCTTGTCTTCTAGTGTATTAAAGGTGTGCCCAGACTGGGTCTCTCTTGCTCTGTCTTGTTCTCGTTGCAGGTCTTTCTAGACCTTGCTCTTTCTGTGTGCTCAAAGGTGTGAGCTTAAGGCTTGTGTAAATATAGTCCTCTCACATCCTGGCTTAAGGGGACTTTTGTGGCCTTTGTAACCAACTGTGAAGCCACACTGAGCCATGTCACCACTTCTGAACACTGGAAAGTTGAAAAGTTCTGCATCATTCCTGCTTTTGCATGGCTCGTGCATCTGTCTTACCTTATCGTACCTTTAGATGTGTGTCACTGTGTATGTGTGTGGGCTTTATGAAATCTGGGTAAAGACCTTGTGCATACCAAGCCTGCCATGAGTGAATAATTCATTGCCAGAGCACTATGTGCTATCACAGGCTTTTAGAGTGTGTAGCTGTGTGTGTGTGCGCGTGTGTTTGCTTTTAGAGTTTGTTCACTGTAAAGTGCAGAGACGGTGAAGCTCAGGAGTGTTTAGTCTGGCCGTCTGGCTTTCAGTCTAGACAACCACTGTCTGGTGATACCAAAGAGGTGACAGGTTCACTCCCAAGCAGTGTGCATGTGTGAGTAGGTTTGTGTTGGAAGGGGGTTATGGGTTATTCAGTTAAGTATGTTTAATAAATCCCCTTGGAAAGTGCAATCGCTTCTCCCTACAGTTTCAACTGGAACTATGTGGAAACCAGTACATGCCAAAGCAGATGGGGGCATTTTTAGGGCACAGACTCTCCAAGGAGATGTTTTCTTCTGCAAAGCCTCTCTTCCTCTTTTTTGCAACTCACCATCTACACTAGCTGTCCAAAAGTTTGTGGACACACCTTCTAATGAATGCATGTATGCATGCAGATTACAAATGCAAAATGCTTGTCTAGTACTTGTTGACAGGTATTGCTAATATGGATAGGCTAACATGTCTAATGCCAGGTGTGGATTAGAGGGGTTGAGCATTGAGCTGTGGAACTGTGTTCTCTGGAATGATGCTGCTCAATATCACTTTTGGGATGAGGTGGGGTGATCTTTAATGCTTCTTGTTGCTGAATGTAATCGAATCCTCACAGCAGTGTTCCAAAATATCATAGAAACCCTTCTATGGACAGTAGAGATCAAGAAAACGGTTTTTAAAATCCTTGATTTCAGAAGAAACAATGAACGAGCACATGTCCCAATACTTTTGTGCATATAGTGTATCTGTAACTATGACTGTACAATCAGCGTTTTTGTTCATCATTACAGTGAGATTTGATCACAGAAGACTCTGAGCCATCTTAGTAATCAGTACTGTTAGCATCATTACTGTTAGCATCATTACTGTTAGCATCTTCATCAAATATCTTCATATGAGTATTAACAAAAGTTAAATAATCCAAACATTATTTTTATTTGATCAGCATTAGAAATACACTATATTTTATTATATTATATTTATACTGCTACATATAGAGAAATAATCACAACACTAGTGTTTTGCTAATCGTATGCTATTCATTTCTATTGCAGGGACAATAAGGACACTCCTAGTGTGTTAGCTGCATATGTATAACTATTCTAATGCAGTAGTTCAACAGCAACACTGCCATTCTATAGTGCCCACTCTTTTTCTGCAATAAGTCACATGTTTCATAGGCTTAATTGACCGTGACATGAAGAAAAAAAGACCAAAATTCCCAGCATAAGTCAATTATTGCATAAAACTAGTTCAATTACAATGTAGGAATTGTATTGCTCTGTGAATTTTAGTACACTATTGTCCACAGCAAGCTAGATTCTGCTTTGTTGACAACATGACCATGAGACGTAATTGAACTAAAATTACTGTGAGATTTCCTGCATTGCAAAAGCTGCCTCAATTATACTGTAAGTCAGTGTTGAGGAATTAAAGACTGGTGTGTTTTTATTGCTCTGTGTGAGTTACAGAGTGTAGGAGGCCCCTCAGTCAACTCCTGGCTCTGTGGTTCTCTCTTTCTCTCCCTCCCCCTTCTCCTCAGAGCTCTTCTCTCACTCTGAAGGAGTGAGCTGGAGGGCTGCCAGGGTGCACGGTCACAACACACACACACACACACAGACACACTCTGAACAACCCCGCTACACACTGACCTACATACACTTCCACTGCTGATTGAGTGCCCCACTGAAAGCTCGGGCCAATCACACATAGGGGAGGAGTGCTACTCAGCCAATAGCGTCAGCTCCCCTCAGCACACATTCTGCTAGTCTCCATACAGTTTTGCAGCTATCAGGCAGAAAGAGAGTGAAAGAGAGATACTCTCTGAAAGGAGAGAAAAAAGGACAGGCAGGGAAAGAGACTGGAAGGTTGGCTTAGTAACAGCGAGAAAGACGGAAAAAGAGAGAGCCAGAGTTCCACAGAGCTCAAATGACAGAACTAAATGGAGCTGATTGTAAGCCAGGACAGAGAGACACTAATGCAAAACACTAATGACTAGACCACTCTCTCAGAAAGATTAACACAGAGCCCTGAGGCCGTGCCCTTTCCCTGCCAATCACACCCACACTATTTCACTGTCCTCCACTCATCACCTCCTCCTCCTCCTCCTCCTTTTTTGGCTGGACTTTCTAATTATAGGAGAAGCATCATTCAGCAGTGTGAGCTAAGCAGAGGCACATGTCTAAAAGTTGTGTTGTTTTCTAGTTTCCTGGTCTGTCGTCTGCACATTGCATTTAGTTGAGTACTAGAATGAATATACATTTACACAATATGTCCAAATGTTTGTGGACAGCCCTTGTAAGAAATGTTTTCAGCTAATATTGGCTAGAATAGTGTAAACCCCGCCCCACCCCCAAAGTATTAAGCTGCGAAACTGTGTTCTCTGGAGTGATGGTGCTTCATTCAATACTTTGGGGATGAGTTGGGAAATTGGGGATGAGGTGGGATCGTGAATCCAACATCCAGACCTCGCTAATGCTCACAGCAAATCTAGTAAAAAGACGTCCGTGAACAGTAGAGACAGTTACTCCAACAAAAGCAGCATCAACACTTTCTTGACACCCTTGATTGTGATGAAACAGTTAATGAGCAGGTGTCTCGATACTTTTGTGAATATAGTGTATTACATTAGCTGAGTATTAATTCAGATGCATTCATATTCAGAATGGACCCAGAGTATCTGCACAGAGTAAAGCAAGGCCATGTCAAAGCCTGAAACACTCTGACCTCATCAACCTGGTGTATGATAAAGTTCACTCTGCCTTTGCTCTTTTGATCTCCTGAATTTGCTGTAGTTCAGCCCAGTGTTTGAATTACATTCTTAATTTGGGGTTGGGGTGTCTCTTTTTGGGGTTTAGGGAATCAGCCTTATTGACTGGAAAGGTGCCGGTTCAGCCTGATTGAAGTGCCGCTGAGCAAGTCACCTAAACACCAACTGCTCTCCAGGTGTCACAGATAATGCTGCCTACTGATATCTGTGTATATATGTATGTTTAACTTCATGGATGGAGTTTAAAGGCCTCTGTGTGTAAGCACTTTGGTCATTTTGTGTGCACTTTCACTTCAGTCCGGGTCCAGACTTGGTCTCTTAATCCTAAACCATGCACAGTCTCACATTAAAATATGTGTTTTTGTGGTCTGAAATGTGTATTTGAAATGAACTGTACAGTTAGGGGATGGGAGGGTATTTTCAATTGCATTTAAATGCAACACTTTTTAACAAATGCAGATGTTATTTTAATATGCAGCATAACTACTAAACACCCCACATTACAGTACAGCATTTCTGAACTTGAGCTGAGCTTTGGTTGCCATGGTTTTAAGCACGCCAAGTATCAGGGTGGCATACCTTACTAGTGCGCACAAAGCATCTACAATATATGACTTGAAATCTTCCCACACAGTTCTTCCTCAGCAACAACACAGTTACTAGCAGTCACACTAATTTGGTGTTAAAGATAATAATGAGTGTTTTTAGTTTAAAGGCAGAGTATTGATTTGGTATTGAGTATTGTGATACTACCCTTGGCACTGGTACCACAATCTAAATTCTGTGTTTCAGGCTATTAATTCACCATAATCACACTCAGCACAAACTCCAACAGTTCTTGAAATACTTCTTCAAGCATTTTTGTTTCTTCTCCATAGCAGGAATCAAAAAGTAGCGTAACCCTTTTGTAGTAGAGGAGAAAAAGCATGTACTACCCTACTCTATCCCATTGGTAATTGCCACTTAATTACTAATTTGCATAAACTTCACTCAACTTTCTTGTGTCACTAGTTGCGTTTCCATTGACCATGAAATATCACAAATTAGAATTGTGAATAAAAATTTACTTAATGGAAACACAACAATTTAGAAAAAAACTCACGTTTTTCGATAAAAGTCTTTTGCGCTAAGATGAGGTGGTTTTTCAGTCGTATCAAAATTGGTTTATATCGCAGAAGTGTAATGGAAACAATCGAACGGACTTTTTTCGCATTAAGAGAGTCATGTGATCAACAACCGGACGTTTCTATTGGTGAAAAAGACGACGAAGAAGAAAACAACAGAAAGTAAGAGGATGAAGATGACGCGGCATATTTAGAATAACAAGGAGAATCCTTGGACAATGTGCAGCTGCTCCACTAGAGATCTCACAGCATCACAAAGTTCATTAAAAGTTGAGTGTGTCATTCTAAAATGTTGAATCCACAGCTCTTCTGTAAAATCATTGACTACAGTTTCCCAAAAACGCCGCATACGTAGCCGCTCCAAGTATAAGGGGCTTGTCGCTCCAAAGCCTCGATAAGTCGCCGTCTCCTCTGATGGCTGATGATGAGCACTAGTGCCGTGGTAGCAGTATGTATAAAGCTGAAGTATGTGTTTACATCCACTGCCGCCATGTTTGTAATGACTTATCGCGAGAACAAACATTCACATGTGATTTTATAAAAGTATTTCACATTTAATGGAAACACCGCAATTGTGAAACTTGTTTTGTCAAATTGTTTTTTCTACAAAACACAATATCAATAAAGTTTTGCGCAAAACTGCAATGGAAACGCGACTACTGACTCCACCCACTTGGCTTTGTTAACGTTTGTGTTGACACTGAAAAACAAGAGAATATGTGCCCAGATGCTGTTATTTGATCATCTGTCTTGATTTTTTCCTCTGTTTTTACAACAGGGAACAAAAACAAACCAGTAAAATAAGATGATAGCAGTGACAATTTGATCAGCTACATGTTATTATGTGGTTTACATATTTACAGTTCACTCAGTGCTGATTATAGGCTTTTCATAACGAATCTGTGTTTTTTATGCATTTAGTTGTTTGGCATTCTTGAAGTGGTCATACCCATGGTGTATTAAAAAAGTGGTCTGTTTAAATTTCATTGAAAAACTTCAAACACCACAGCATGGCTAACATTTCTGAAAAAAGGAATGATTCCATACAGAGTTATCATCATATCACCTACTCTTAGCTTTATATGTTCAGCTATGCTAAATATGCTATAGAATCATGAGCATGTGTTCAGAGAGCCACTGGTTAAGCATACACCACATTGCAGGAGCATTCAAGAAGAGATCGTATAACTGTCACCCAAGGCTTGGAAGTGACATATTGACCCTGTAGTCTACATTCTCTGACCAGGACAGTGAAAATCACTTCAACACTGCAAATAACCCAGTGAATATGCTCTGCTATTTCCAGAGCTATTTCTCTCAAGTGTAGGTTAACATCATGTCAGAAAGCATTTTCGTGTGAGTACTTCTGTGAATGATTTATAAATCTGTAAAAGCAGACCTTCTTAACTCTCTCACACATACTCACACACACACACACACACACACACAAATGTATGCATATACAGTGAAAATGACAGAAGAGAGAAAAAGAAAGGAGTGGGAACGCCATCACCGATCCAATGGAACTGGATTATTATCTTCCTGATGACATCACTGCTTGTCTGAGAGGGCTTTTAGGCTGATTAATGTGTGGTATGTGTGTATGTATGTGTGTACGAACACAGGACTGCACTCGTATTCAGTGACATGTGCTGTACTATATGTACAGTATTTCTGTGTCCTTACACTCTCGATATAGCAAACATCCAAAGCATCCTTCTTGCCTTTCACACATCTCTCTCTTTCAGCATGGCTCTGTAAATATGGGTTAGTGTGCCTTTTCCCGTCTCCTTCCTTTTGTTTGTTTTACTTTTCCTTTTCTTCCACCCAGCGTCTCTTTCCCCCCTCTTCCTGCAGCTGTGCAGAGGGATCCAAGGTTTTTCCACGAGAACACAAAAGGTCTGCAGCCACAAAAGCACACAACCCGCCGCTGTCGGCTCACGACTGCACTGTTTCTACACAGTAATGCTTTGTGAGCCATAAATATAGACAGAAACTGTACTGAGAGAGTGGAATAGTAGCTCTAATGTATGTTTATTAGCAGAACTGTACAGTCTATGTGGGGGTTCTATTAAGCTCTATGTACAGCAGAATCTGCCAGTGTGAATGTAACGCTGCTGCTGTATGGGGATTAGTGATGTAAACTTGAGGCTTAGTCAGGTGCTTGGTCATAGGATCTCAGATATGTGTGACTACCATACACAAAAAGCACTGAATCTGCTTGATTACTACATCTGTTCAAATGTTTGTGGACACATTCTAATGAATGCATTCAGCTACTTTAAGTTGCACCCATCGCTGAGGCAGATGTGATAGCAATAGAATAGGTCTCTCTGAAGCAGACAAGCTTGAATCTATTGACACCATGCACAATGCCAGGCATAGCCTAGAGGGATATAAAGCCCCGGCCTTGAGCTGTGGAGCAGTGGAACTGTGTTCTCTGCAATGATGGTGCTCCGTCCAGTACTTTAGGGATGAATTGTGGGGTTGGGGCTCACTAATGCCTGCTCTTGTCACAGAATGCAATCATATCCTCACAACAATAGGGTGAGGGATACCATTTGAATAGGAATTTACTCAAAATGGTATTTTTCCACAATATTCTAGTTTTTTAGATGCACTAGTAGGGGAGGAAGATCATTTGCTCATGTAAGTGTGTGTGTGAGTTGGTATAGGTGTGTCTTTGCGAGTTTAGCACACACAAGCCAGTCTGTGCAGTCACACACTCACTCGTGTTTTGAGTGGTCAGGGTAGCCCTGCATTCACACTGGTGTGACAAAGCAGCTGGACATCATTCATGTTCAGTGAGAGCTGGTGTGTATGTTCGTTCACCTCAGAAAAAGGAAATGCATGCCGTGCCTTACAAAAGTTTGCATCCCTCTTCAAAGCCCTCTGATTTGCCTGGACTACAAATCACACGCTTCCACTACTTTTACCTTATACATGAAGGAGCCAGTCTTACAAATGAGTGGTGCTGGCTACAACTAAACAGAAAAAAGTGTAGGACCACACAGTATTAACCCTTGCTATACTATGCAAGCATTCAGACTGTATGTCTCCCTCAGGCCATACAGATACAGCATGTGAAGCTGAAAGAAAAATATAAAGAGATAAAGCAAAGGAATAAGAAAAGAAAGAAAGAGAGGGCCCCTCTTTGTCGCCCCATGGGAGCCCTGGCTGGGCCCCCTCACAGAAAGAAAGAAAATGTGGAGGAAGAGCCACCAAACCAGGGCCTCCCTATAGTCGTCCACTACACACACACACACACGCACCAGCACGGTATGCACAGAGAGAGATACAGTACAAGTAGAAACAATAACCAATCACACACAAAAACACTGATATGGTTCAGTGTCCCCATCATCATTAACCAGCATGAATTTGACAGCCATTATTTACTGTTGGCTAAGCTGCGGCCACATGGATGTGGGTAAAATCTGCCTGGCTTGCAAACACAGTAGCAAATTTGCTTCTGGTAGGGATGCATTTCACTTCTCAGCCAGTTTATCTGCAAATCTGCGAACCTCTGAGATTTACATTTATGCATTTAGCAGAGGCTCTTATTCAAACAGACTTGCAATTACAATCATGTTACATTTGTAGGTGAAAGTGTAGTGAAGATGTATGTTCTATTGATCCCCTTAATTAAGGATATTCCTTTATTTTACCCATCCAGAGTGAATACACACACATACACACACACACACACACACATTAGTGAGCACACTAGAGCTGCAAATTTTTGGGAATCGAACAAATCAATTCTTGGGGTCACGAATCGATTTTTTTCAGATTCTTTCAAATCGAAACCAATGCAATCTCTGCAAATCGCATGAGTCACGTCAAGCCCTTTCTTACCCGGGCCGGGTTGCCGGTAAAATCCAAAGTGTTTCCAAATGGTTGCTTTCAAAGACCGCGGCTTGGCTTGCATGCCTGTACATAGCCCACGCTGCTTCCTTGTTTTGCCTAGCACTACGGTGGCTGAGAAGGCACAGCCACACCCGTAAAAAAAAAAGATTTTTTGAAAAACTGGAAATTCTGAATCGTTCAATGTGAGAAACGCAATTCGAGGTCGAAGCGATTTTTTTCCTGCACCCCTAGAGCACACATACACAAACTAGAGAACAGTGAGCACATACATACCCAGAGCAATAGGCAGCCACCTGCTGCAGCACCCAGGGAGCAGTTGGGGGTTAGGTGCCTTGCTCAAGGGCAGCTCAGCTGTTGATTTTTCTTGCCAGTTTGAACCCTTGAACCTTTCAGTCCTTGTCGTAGCTTTTGGGCCACAGCTACCCCCACAACTTGGTAGCTGTACAAAATTTGTCCAATTCAGAGCCCAGGGTTTTAACTACTGTCCCGTACAACTGTTTTAAACAGTCTATAATGTAGCTGTTTAATGTTAATGTTCACAAAGATGTAAGCTCAGTCTACAAGGTGGGGGGGTAAGTGGTGTTACCCACTAAACTAGATCAATTGCAGAGATGATAGTAAACCAAATGGCAAGCTATGCCATTTTCTTTCTGAAATCAGGAGCAAAATATTGAAGACAATACAGTTCTTACAACACTTAAGACTCACTTTTACACTTTAGTGCTAACTCTAACGGGTGTCTCGGTCTGGTACTCTGATAGCCTGGTAGTCTGAGATGTGAGGGAGAAAGCAGAAAAATGAAAACCAAAAATGTAAAGAATTACGTGGTGGCTCGCAGAATTATCTTTCTTTAGCAGCAAGGTAAAGATCCAGGCTGCTGTACCACACATCGACATAACTTTTCACTGGTCATGGATCATTATTAATGATCTTGTCCTTTACTCTAAGTTTTTGAAGCAAAATTTTGCAAGTGACTGTGGGACAAACTGCAGAAAAGAAGCAGACAAGCTGGAAAGAGACAAAGAAACAGAGAATGAGTGTTAACAGTCTGAGTAAGCCAGTGCACGAGATGGCTCGAAGCTCTGGAGCAATTTCATGCCCCCATAAACACTAACATGCATAGGACGTGGGAGAAAGAGAGGGAGAGAGAGAGAGAGAGAGGTTGGGGAGATAGAGGCAAACAAGTCTAAACCAAATAAAAGGTCTAGCCTCTCAGAGAGCCAGCTGTAGATGGAGATTAGAAATGTGTGTCATAGTCTTATAGACACAAACCGGTTTGCCCACTTGGAGCGATCCTAACCTCGTAATAAAACTTTACTGTCTGAGTCTGTGCAGAATCAGCACTCTAGCCTGAGCCTTCCTCGAGCGCATGCCCTCCCTCCTCAGCCGTGTCATCATTGCTGCCCCCAGGGTCACTGTAAAGACAGGTGTGCAAACACTGAAAGCATAGAAAATAGTGATAAACGGCCACTGATAGCACATGGGGGGAGGGTGGCCTCTTTACACACATTTGCCACACGCTAATCGCAGACTCTCGCAATCTGTGGAGCTTCGCCCCTGGCCTGGCCTCTTACATTAAGAACATGCCATAAGATAAGATGTGCTGGGCGGTTGCCGAGTCATGCAGCATGCTGTCACTGTGACAAAAGTTCTAAGGTGCATTTGCGTTATCAGAGAGACAGCAATAAAGTAATAAAAGATAAGAAATAAGTAAAATGCTAAATAAGTCTGGCTGAAAATGCTACGTAACATCTCGTACTGCAGGATTCTGTACTTTG